>OY986968.1:22218566-22446755 GCA_963920575.1 Narthecium ossifragum
ATTAGAGAAAAGAATGGTTTAAGAAAGAGAAATTGGTTTTCCAAGAGAGAAGAGAAGATAACAAGAAGGAAGAACAGAAACAAGAGTTGATTTCTCATGGATCAATGTATGTATGTTAGTTATTGTTAATGATTCCGTTTAATCGTGTTTGGATAAAACCATGAAAGTTTAAAGATCCACATGCTATGATATAATTTTTACATGTAATATCATAGCGAGGTTGAATCTTTTATGTCTTTTTTTGTACACGCCATTATGTTGTGATTCACGTATGTCTCTGTGTAGTACTCTCATATGTTATGCCGTCATCTCTTGACTTTTATGATGTGTTTCTTATATAATGGCTCTGTCTTCACATGTTTGCATGCATGTCCTTTTTACCTTTGTCTTCTCATGCATATGCTCCTTTTGTCTCTTTTAGTTTATAACTTTTGCCGATGGAGAAAGAGAGCATTTTAAGCATCTAAAGGCTTCACTGAAGGGTTTGTTCTATTGACTGCCAATAAGTTATCAATCTAATTTTTTTTCTTCCCTTTCACCGATGGAATGAAAGGCAAGCATTTAGCCTAAAGCACAGTTTCTAGCGTGAATCGTAACATGTTTGATTGAATTTTTGCTTCGTTAATCGTGAAACTCTTGAACAGCAAAGATCATGAAATCTTGTTTTGTTTAACTTAAAAAATGATATGTCAGGGTCATTATTTTAATCAATATCTTTATTATGATTAGCTTAGTTGTCACTAAAGTGGCCTAACTAATAGAACAATTGTCCTGATATTATGTTCGAAATATTTAGATGATGACCTTAATTTTATGAGTTATTTCTTCTAAAACATGAGAATATTATGAATTGGTCCAAAAGTGCATCACCATTCTACTGTTTATCATAACGGACAACATAACTTATATATATTTTTGCTATAGGAATGATTGCCCAATAGTAACATACCTATTGATTTGGGTTCCATGTATCAATTGCTGTTTGGGTGAATTTTCTAGTATAGCGCTAATGTTCTAACCCAAAGGTTGAGTGCATTATTACTATATAATTGTGTTATTTTATATCTCAAAACATTAATATTGTGAGCATTTATGTTGATTTGCAGTTTCTCTTCCTGTTTCGTTTCATTCAATAGCTTCATCTATTTCGGTCTTTAATGGTACTAACTTTTCAGATTGGAGTGAGCATGTCTGGTTTCACCTTGGTGCTCTGGATCTTGATTTAGCTCTCCGACTTGAGAAGCCACATGCTCTTACTGACTCAAGCAGTGCAGATGATGAGGCATTATTTTATGCATAAAAAAGATCGAACATGTTGAGGATAATTATGTTCATGCGAATGAGCATAGTGAACAACATTAAGTCAATACTTCCTCAAAAAGAGAATGCTAAGGAATATTTTAAAGCTGTGGAAAAGCATTTTTGTTCAGCAAATAAATCTCTGGCGGGAGGCTAATGGCTTAACTTACCACCAAGAAATTTGATGGTGCTCTGTCGAATGCATGAGCATGTCCTTGAAATGATGAATCCAGCTGCCAAGCTAAAAACTCTTGGGATGAACGTAGAGGAGACATTTCTTGTTCAATTTATTTTGAACTCATTGCCTCCTCAATATGGGCCTTTTCAAATCAATTATAACACTATTAAGGAAAAGTAGAATGTGAATGAATTGTAGAGTATGCTTGTTCAGGAAGAGTCTAGGCTTAAACAACAAGGACATCATTCAGTTAACTTTGTAAGTCATTGAGCTAGAAAGAAAGGAAAGAAACCTAACAAGGGCATAATTAAAGATTGATCCACCAAAGGTTGCTGGAACTTCAGATTTTTTGCCAAATAGCACCTCCACTTTTCACATTTGGCATTTCAAGACCCCATGCTCTAATTTTTTTTGCATAATAGGAACCCAAACTTCTCTAATTCCAAAATTACCCTTGCCTATACATGTCGGAGATGCCATGGGATGGCCATGCCACATGTCCATCCATTTTTATAAAAAACCTCCGCATTAAATGCGACAGGAGGGGCCGCCACTCATGCGTCCTTCCCGCCATGGTTGTCGTCCCCACATTATTACCTGTGCTACCTAATCCCATTGTCATCTCCTTCTCCCCTTCAACTACTGCATCCTTACATGACAATCTTCCTTCTCCATTATTCAAACTATTTTAGGTAGCCTTTTCGCATGGTTTTGGCAATGGGAAGCATTGAGCTACATCTCCACTACAATGGGCAGGCCGTATGCAATGACGGACGTCCATATTATTACAGCGGGGCTTCCCAAATTGAGGAGTTTTCGTCCAACCCAACACTCGTTGAACCGAAGTCCCAAATTTACGTTTTGAGCGATCTGTCTCCAAACGATGTGGACATGTTTCTAAGCTATGAGATACCCGACGAACTGTATTGACCATTTACCCACCTAGACGACGAGGAAGACATGGACCAGCTATTCATCCTTCTCGAACGACCATTGTGCCAAGTAGTCAGAGTCCTTGCGTACACAACAGAATCGCATAACCCTAGGTATGCATCGCATGCACTTTGTATGGAATATTAATGTATTCTTTCTAATGCTATCCTACGTGATTCAGTTCTGATAGCGACGATTTGGTGTTGGAGAAGGCATCTAACCCCCGTGGCTTGCGCAACATTGACTTGAACAGACCCAGCGAACCAAGTCTCGGCGAAGAGAAGGAATTAGTTCAGGCAGTGGAAGAGATGCGGATTAATGGACTTACACCCGAGGCAGATGAGTAAGCTGCATCATAGCGAGTATTTTTTTAATACACGTGTTTACTAAAACAATTGTTCGTGTTGTAAATTATATCCGCGTGTACTAATTTTTATATATGCGTGTACAAAACGTGTTTAGATGCTTGCAATGTCATTCTCATGCGCATAAATAATCGATACTCGCGTTAAATTTACACGTATAAATTCGAACGCGTGTCTTCTCTGTCATTAATGTTCCAGTACAAACTTGACCCAATTGTATGTGCAACTATGGAGATGGGCATGTTGTAGACACATATGATATATATGATGATATATATTTTGCCCAAGACTGGTTACATGATAGCGAGTGCGATGAGCCACATGATGTGTTTATGGACGATGAGAAAGATGGTTACATTCTCAACTCTGAAACACTGAAAGCTCAAGCAATCTACTTTTTGAATGCCCTGGAACCATATGTTGGAGAAAGCTACCCCAACAAAGCAGAATTGAAGATGCTGCTCGCAAGATATGCTATAACTAGTCGGTTCAAGTACAATTTGAAGAAGTGCAAGGGAGATAAGGTCCTCGCCCGTTGCTTCCATACGAGCTGTTCATGGAAGATCATAGGTAGAAGAGTTCCAGGAGTACCTACTTTCCGGATAACAATGTTCGTCAAGGAACACACGTGCAACCGACCCTTGATCAGACAAGGCCACAAGCAACTCACGTGCCCCTTTATTGCTGAGGAGATCAAGGAGCAAGTAGCGGCCAGTGACAAATACAACATCAAGATGATTGTCGCTGAGCTTGTGAAAAGATATGGCGTGCGTGTGTCATACTAGAAGGCATATCGTACGAAGCAGAAAGTGATAAATGTGGTAAGTATATATAACGGTAGTAGAATCACACAACGATGTACACGTAGTTTATATACATGTTTTTGTTTCGAATTTCTTTATACACGTAGTTTTATACGTGTTTCGTTCTCGTATTTTTTTATACATGTATTTTATATGTGATGATGATGCATAATGTTATATTTTTATCCCTTAATACTTAGTCTCCTGTGCTTATTTGGTACCTAAATACACTCATTATTCTTATATTTTGATTTAGGATGCAATTGATGTCCTTAAGTCAAAATGAAGCAGAAAAGAGTATATGTATCAACTTTAAAGATTAAACTGTACCTTCTGATGAAGAACCAGATGATATGTCATATATGGTTGGAAAGCTTTTGAAGTGTAGATTCTGACGAATTTTACGGTTCGTGATTTGGAACTTCCTAGAGAAAGTTATTGTGCTTTTACTACAACCAGCGCAGGGCAGAACAGAAGAAGAATATGCAGAGAAAAAGAAGATCGATCCTCTTTCCAAAAGAGATCGATCCCTTATGCACCCAGAGATGAAAAAGACCCACGGTCGACCGTCAGCCTCTGTCAAAAATATACGCTCTCAGGGTTGATGCGAGGATCGACCGTGAGGGGAAAGTTGAAATCCGGAATAAAGGGATCGATCCCCTTTGAAAAGGGATCGATCCGAACCTGGAAGCGCGAGTCGTCCGTGGAAAGAAGATCGATCCCTTTTCAATGGAGATCGATCTTTATCGAGCAAAACCTAGATCCCGAGTTCACGGAAGAGAGAAGATCGATCTCTTTTCCAAGGGGGATCGATCTCTTTTGGTTCTGCGGGAAAGATCAAGGGCTGAGATCTAATCTGAGTTAGGGTTTCATAAAAGCCTATAAATAGATTTCTTTGAGAGATTTTTGGGGGGATTTGCTAGACGTTTTTGGCTGCTCTTTTCTATTTCTTTTATATTTCTAGGGTTCTTCTTTCTTCTTTAAAGGATAGGATTGTTCTTGATGGCCTTGCATGGCTAAACCTTAATTCTTGGTCGAGGAGACTGAAACCTCGGAATCAATGAAACAGTGACATCTAATCTATTTTTATTGTTCAGTTTATACTTGAGTATTGGATGTTCTTCTGAGATTAAATATTCATGATTGTCTTGTCTAATTGCTAGGAGGCCTACTAGTTTATTATTCATTACGATCTACTGCTAGATTTGATATCAAATCCGTAATTGTTTGATCCCTCTAATCTGCGAAGCAACTAGGATCTATTGATTTACTGCGTTTCAGAGATTGTTAGGTCTTAGGAAGAATATTCGATTAGATTAAATACAACTGCTTGTGCTTGTGCTGTTTAGCTTCATCGATCTCCCTATTCTTAAGGCTGCTATTAGATTAAATCTACAGCGCTTGTCTTAGGTTGTCTAGTAGTTAGGGTTGATTAGATTGCTTGTTTCTAGTTAACTATGATCGAGGAGAGATTCGAATTTAATTCGAACGGTGAATATTCATGGTATGAATTGATTGATACTTGCATCTATGATCAGTTGTTGGATTCCGATGGTGGATGTTGACTCAGACCAAGGTTTGTTCTCTTGATTTAACTCAATTCTTCGCTTTAGATTATTTCTTTACTGTTTTCTTCAGTCTTAAAACCCCCATCTTTGTTCACTAAGCACAAAACTAAGCAAAACACTCTTCGTGGGATCGACTCGTACTCGCACTACTATATTTATTTTGAAGAGTATTGGTTTTATTTTTGAGTGCCTATGACAACACATCAATATGCGTGCATGAATAATTACTTACCTTGCCATGTTTATCGTGTAAACAGATACGTTGTACATATGAAGGCTCGTACAATTTGCTGAGACTTTATATGTGGGAGTTGATGATGAGGGATCCCAGAACAGTAACACCGCTCCAGCTGGATTTGTACGATCATTTTCATCGGATTTTCTGGGCCTTTGGTGTGTGTATATATGCATTCAAAAATCATATGTGGCCCGTCATTGGGATAAACTAGACATTCCTGACCGTAAGATATCCAGGGATGATATTTATCGCCATTGGAATGGACGCCAACAATCATGTCCTCCCTATAGCCTTCGGCGTGGGTGAAAAAGAATCTGGAGATTCTTGGACATGGTTCCTCGTATGCCTCCGTGCATGCGTCAATCTATTCAACCCTTTGACCATCATCTCTGATTGGCACAAAGGCATACTTAAGGCTATTGAGGAGGTTTTCCCGGAAGCAAAACATGGATATTGTATGGTCCATCTGTCACGGAACCTGGTTAACGCAGCAAAACATTCTCAACCATATAATAAGTTTTGGGCTGCCGTGCGTGCGATTACAGAGCCGCATTTCACATGGATAATGGATCTGATGAAGCAGATGCATCCAGAACAATACAACTACATTCAAGAGATCCCCGTAGAAAAGTGGGCAACGCACTGCTTCGCTAGAAGAAGATATAACATGTTGTCAACTAATATGGTCAAGAGCTTCAACGGTGTATTGAAGGATATAAAAGCCTTTCCAATCCAATTCCTCATAGAAACAACGCGTCGGAAGGTGGCAGCATATTTTTTCATGAGAAAGAGGGAGGCAGAAACCATGGAGAGCACTCTCACTCTGTGGGCGGAGAATGAACTCCAACTTGCCAACGAAAAAGGACGACATATGACCGTCGAAGCTTCGAGCATGACGGACTTCCAAGTCCAGTACGATGAAGCATACTACGCGGTGAACTTAGAAAGACGTCAACATTCTTGTAGGCAATGAGATCTGCTTGGAATACTATACCCACATGGTTGCGTAGTGCTAATGTGAAAGCAGCTGTCTGAGTACGTATACTATGAGGACTGGTTTACATCCGATAATTATAGAGCTTGCTACGATGATGTGATCTACCCTACCGCGTTACAAGAGTTTTGGCCAAAGGGCCATAGTGACGATCCTATCGTCTACTCACCCATCTGTGAAGTGAAGAAAGGTAAGAGGAGGAAGAGAAGATTGCCGTCACAAGACGAGGCACAATCGAGGCCAATGCGAAGATGTTCAAGGTGCAAAGTACTTGGCCACAACAAAAAGACTTATACAACAACACCTATGTTGTAAGAGGAGCACCTGATCCTCTGGATAAAGAACATTGTACAGCAGCAAATATTATGTCATGAAGGTGTTGTGTGTAATTTTATGATGGGAGCACGAGTATAATTATAAGATGCGTGTATGAAATTTTACATACGTGTCTAACTTCTTTTCACGAGTATCTTCAGGTAATGCACGTGTACAAAAGTTATGAACGTGTACAAGGTTTGTTACATATGTGTCTCAACATCAAGGCCAACTGTTTGTTACATCAAAAAAACTTTGTGTAGTTACATCAAGTAATCTACTTCTTCTTTGCGGCTCGTGCCAGAGTAGGCTTTCTTTTACCAGCCCCTTCCCCCCTGCGCGCTTCCTCGCAGCTTCTCCTTGACATGGCTCAGTGGGCACCTCCGCTTAACTAGGCATCGCGGAATCGCTGGGCATCTCTTCTGGCTCATAGGGCATCTCTGGTTCCTGCTCATTCAAAAGGCCTGCCTTCTGCATGCCGACGCTTTCTAAGATATATGCAAGCTGTCCATGAATGGCCGTAATGTCGGTTTGTCTGAACTCGAAATCATGCCAAGGACGATGGCGCGTATGCCTTCCTCGTACTTCAACAAGAAAATACCGCAGTCCAGTCTAGCAATGACAACGAAAAATTAATCAGTATAAAATTGGAGCACTATAAAAGAAAGTTGAAAGGTGGTGTGTTCTTACGATCCACGATGCATTGGTATGCCGGTGGCATGCTCAATCGCCCAGCCCCCACGCTGCTCCCCTTCACCATGCAACTATGGCAGCCATGTCCGGATCGCATGCCTCACCCACTTAGCCATATCCTCAGCATCTTTGTTATAGATTGGCGCCTCAGAAGATGCGTAGTGCCTGCAAACCCTACCCAATAAATCAACTGCAAGCAGGTGCCAATGCTGACTGGTGTGCAGTGGGATGAACTAGAAGTCCAACTTTGGAAGTACGGAGAAGGTTTTGCACACGTGCAGGAGCGAATCACACAGAGAATAACGGTCATCACGTACAACATGCCGAAATAAACCGTTAGATCTTTATTGCTACTTTCATAACACAAACTTATTGACGTAACATGACTAGATACTTACATGAATGCGAGAAGGTGAAAGAGAGATTGGCGGGATGTCTTGATCGGTAGATAACGATACACCAAGACATCTTGCGCCGTGTCGATGACGTCACCCTCTATCGAGCAATTGTTCAGTAAGTCCATGATCTACCCACGGGTGCAGTAGCCCATCCCATGGGTATAGACGACGGCACTGAACACACTTAACAAATATACGTGTATACTCAATACATACGCGTCAACAAATACGCATATAAAGCCAAATTACATGCGTACAACTTGATTTAGATGCGTAAACCTATGCGAAGAGCTAACAACAAATATACACGTATGAATGGAAATTACACATGTATAAAAAGAAAATCAGCGAGTATTAAAACAAACATGTAGAAAGCAAGAACTTAATCGTCATCAAGCAGGTCGAGATATTGAAGCGCCCGCTTCTCGAAGTCTTCAAGCAACTTCACAACATCCTTAGAGTCTTCCATGTACCGCTTCTATCTGATGACGGGTCTAGAAGTTGCTTCTCTCATGGAAATGTAGTCTATGGGCCTTATGTAGCCATTCTCGAGAAGCTTCAGTGTGTGTGCAAGCTCCTCCGGCGTTCGTTGTGCATCATTCACCGCAATCCAGCTGTCAATCTCTGGAGATTCCGCCTCATTGCCATCTCCCTGGCCATGTATATGCACATCTCCGAAACCATTCGAGGATGCCAACGGCGGAGAATCTGAGTGGGCGAGCTGAACTACTGCCGCCACATCACACATCTATTTACCGGGTTAGACTGGTGCTACGTCCTTGACTACATCATCTGTAGGTTCATTGGCCTTTTAGTCACCTTCATCCATGGCTGCTGCCTTCGCAACCTCAGTAACAGTGGGCTCTGCCGCCATGGCCCTCTCCTCGACCACAGCCTCTACAATCACAGGCTCTGCCTCCATGGCGTCTGCGTCCGCGACAACTGCATCCATGGGCTCTGCCTCCTCTTCCCTCGCCTCTTCTTCCACGGTGGTCATACTTGACAACTCGCTGACCGTGATCATGATAATGTCAGTGGCGGCCACTTGGTGTGCGTCTATACCTAGAGATCATTTTGTCCAGGGCCTGCGCCTCTTGCATGTTGCCACCCTAGTCGTCTTCGACCGCAGGGCATAGGGGGGACTGATGGTTTCTTGCAACTGATGTGCCCTGGGTCGCTGCTTTGTGACTTTCGGTTGCATCACACTCACTGCATCTGTGTCCGCATGCTCGAGTTGATGCGTGTCCTTCTCCTCTTGGCTTGGGTGCCCCATGGAGGTCCTCCTCCGCTTGGTGATTGAGCTAGGGAATGATTCCTCGAGGAATGGTTCTAGGGGCTGTTTTGCCTCCATGTTTGATTTTCCCTTCATGGCTGTAGTTTCCTTTTCAGCCCTATCTAGCTTAGCCTTTGTCACGGCCAGTTGGCCCCCCATCCTATTCACGGTGATATTTAGGCGCTTGATTTCCTCTGATCTTTCCAGATCCCGTCGAGCAATCTTGAGGAACTCCGATTTTACCTGTGTTCAAGAGTAAACATCACATAGTTACTTGACATGTATGAGCAAACTCACAAAAATTCCGAACGCGTCCACTATCATGCGTACAAAATAATACGCGTTCCAGTGTACGTGTGCAACCAATAAGGAAGGAAAAAATGCGTAGAAGGAAATACGTCACTGAGTTTAACAATAAAACACATAAAACAAATACGCGTAAGGAACACATGTCTAAACAATGAAACACGTATAGCCATCGATTAAGCGCGTATAATCAAACAGGTAAAATAAACGAGACATGTAAGTACCACGTGTATAAACGAATACGCGTATAATTATAGTTTTTACTTGTAGCCATTTGGTTTCGTCGGTTGGGCTCGATTGGGGGTCTTGAGCTGCGAAGTCGGGTTGCCGTTGTTCGTTGACCACATCCTCAGGTGGAGTTTCTAGAGGAGACATGAAAGAAACGTGCCTAGTAGACTTCTTTAGCGCAGACGGAGCCTCTATAGATGGCATACCGATAATCTCCGATCATATAGTTGGCCATGAACCCCCAAGGTACGGTGCGACCTCCATATCCGTGTAACCAAGCTAGAACATAAAATCATAAGTTTAATTAGTGGCGAGAGCATCGGTGTAATGCAAAAGGAAGCTCAAAGAATCAGGACTCACCTCTGCGGGGACAGTCATCGAACGCGGGTCGCTTAGCCTTCCCCGCTTTGGTTGCTTCACTTTAATCCATTTCAGTATGGGGGGGTCTTGATGAGTTCCTTGAGTTCTCTGCAGCTCCTTGAGTTCTCTGCAGCTGGTTAGCTCATAGTTTCAAGCCATAAGGACTAGTGTGCGGCCAGACATGTACGTCAAGGCTCTTGAAGAAGACTTCTTCGAAGTCCTCCACCGGTTCAGTGCCGCCGTTACTTCATTCTTTAGGTGGATGTGGACCATAGTAGGCCAATTCCAGTTGTAGAGGGAGCCGAGATCCTCTATAGTTCCAACTAGCTCCGCAGGGGGGGCATGTAATTCGACCGAGGGATCAGGAATGTAGCAAAGATGTTGAGGAAAAAGTACTGGCAGAAATCTTCCACCAATTCCTGGTCCCTTCTGTCCTTTAGTGTCTTCAAGATCTCCACGATGCCCTGCGTCGGCAGATCACCATTCTTGATCTTCCCCTAGGCGCGTCCAACGAAGTAGGGGATATCCATCAGATTCTTGCGCACGTTCTTCTCCCGATCGACGAGCTCCCCTCCTAGCGGAAGGCCGAGGAAGACGGTAACGTCCTCGGGTCTCAATGCCCTGACGTTGCCACTAAGGTTAAACTGCTGCCCCCCTTGGTGGTTTCACATCATCTCGTCGAGCAGTCGGTTGTCCTGCTTGACCTCTAGAAGCTCGAGGAAGTGGCCGAACGGGGTCTTGCGGATGATCTCTCGATGTATGTCCATGGCGTAATCCCTTGATACTTTCTTCATCTTTACTCCGTAGCACCGCCCAGTGAATGGTGCATTGCATGTCCCTGGTTCGCCTTCCTCTGAGAGTTTTACGTGACGACATGTTAGTAATGTGTAACAAAGCAGACTACACGGATAAAGCTAAATACGCGTGCAAATGAACATAATACACGCATAGACTTTAAATAAACGCGTAAAGGTGTAACATTACGTGTATGTAGCTTTAGAACTGATGAACGCGTAGATATAATACGTATGCGTAGTAACATACACCATGACGCGTACGTGACCATCAAGGGAACAAGTATGCGTACAACCGATACGCGTCTAAATGACTAACAGACTGGTAAACAACCATCATAAGATTTGAAAATTTTAAAACAAAATAACAAGATTGGGATTTGGGGCAAATTATCAGGAGAGGATTTCAGGGGTTCTCTGGGGGGGATTTGGGGGTGCATACAAGTGGGGGATTTCGGGGGAGCTTTTGGGTTGATTCCATATGTACATACCCAAGGGTTTGGCCTCTATATGTAGCTTCCTGGCCATGGCTGCTACCACGGCCTTTTGAAGAACCTCAGCGAAGACGTTGTCCATCTTGTCACTATTTCCGACGATGCGAGCACGGGATGAGAGGAGAAGAAGAGCACAGAAACTTACTGAGAGGAGGAGGTGAAAGGAGAAGAAGAGCACAGAGAGAAGAGTGCGTCGTACAGGAGAAAACAAAGAGGGGGAGACGAAGCGTCGGTGGTTTGATAGGTGAAGAAGGAAGAGATCTCTCGATCACTTGGGTTTTTTGCCAAATACACGTGATTTGTGGCATTTAGCACGCAATGCACTAGTTCCAACATGAAAGACGCACAGTATAGCCAATCAACCATAAGTCGCCACGCGTCCAGACACCTCCCGTCGCATTTAATGCGACAAGAGGTTTTTTTTTTTTTAAAACCCAAAAGCCTAGCTGTTATGATGAGTTGCACAGGGGGTTTTTTTATAAAAGTGGATGGCCATGTGGCATGGCCATCCCATGGCATGTCCGGCATGTATAGGCAAGGGTAATTTTGGAATTAGGAAAGTTTGAGATCCTATTATGCAAAAAATTAGGGTATGGGGTCTTGAAATGCCAAATGTGAAGAGTGGAGGTCCTATTTGGCAAAAACTCCCCGGGACTTCTCATGTGATTGAAGCTCGCAACAAGGAGCCTAAAGAACCACAATGCCATTTTTGTAAAAAGTGTGGTCACTTTAAGAAAGATTGTCCGAAACGCAATGAATGATTTGAAAAAGGGGTTTTTACATATCTATCCTTCAAAAGTTTCTAAATATCACAATTACCCCTATATTTTTCTGGCTTACTAAAATACCCTCAAAAACTTGAAAAATGCGTAAACCTACCCATCCGTCTACTTCCGTCTATCCATCTAACTTAACCATGGTTTCATCAATTTTGACCGACTATTTTGACTAGTTTTCTTAGCTTGCTGACGTAGGAAGAAAGATATATGTGTTTTCATCAATTTTGACCAGCTATTTTGACTGGTTTTGTTGGCTTGCTGACGTAGGAAGAGAGAGAGAGAAGCTGTGGCCTCTGCACCCAACTCTCCGGCACCCATGCATAGAGCACTGCCTCCAAGCTCGGCGGTGGTGGCGAGGAGGGGGACATTGTGACCCTCTCGGTGACGACAATGAAGGCGTAGGAGGGGGACATTGTGACCCTCTCGGTGACGACAATGAAGGCGTAGGAGGAGGTGTGCGGTGAGGTCCATGGCCATGACGCCGGCGCCTGCACCCCATGCCGGAATCAAAGATTGAAGTTTATCGGTGAAGAGGCCGAAGGTGTTGGCTTCGGACTTGGCCATCTCCTCCACCTTCACCGTCTCGTCCTCTAGCTCTACCTGGAGGACCTTGGACATGTCAGAGGTGGCCTGCTTGGCGTTCTTGGCCACGAGGGCAGTGTAGCGCGCGGTCTCCGGCATCTTCATACGCCAGTAGTAGGTGAGGGCGGCGGGGAGCACGTCGAACATTAGGATGAGCCTCCAGACATAGTCGGCCTCGTAAGGGGTGGAAGCGATGGGGTCGACGGAGTACGCCGGCGCCGGGAACCGGGTCTTGAATATGGTCGAGATGACGATGGCGATCATGCCTCCTGCCATGATCCCGAAGCCCTGCATGGCGAAGACGGCGGCGATGAAGGCGCCGCGGGTCCTCTTGTTGGCGTACTCGGACATGATGGTGGCGGAGAGAGGGTAATTGCCACCTATGCCGAAGCCGAGCCAGAACCGGAAGAAGCACAGGGTGGCCATGACACCCTTGGCGTGGTGGCCGAACGAGAGGGCCGAGGCGGCGGAGCAGAGGACCATGAGCATGAGGGTCATGCCGTAGACGCGCTTGCGGCCCATCTTGTCGCCGAGCCAACCAAAGAAGAGTTGCCCCGAGAGGGTGCCGCAGAAGGCGACGCCGTTGACGGCGGCGGCCACGTTGGGCGGCATGGAGCCCGGGGTGGCGGAGCCCTCGACGTGGTAGTAGATGCGGCCGAGGAGCTTGGTGACCTCGAAAGTGCCCGGCGGTCGTGGTCTTAGCTTGTAACAGGAGTAGATGCATTACAGGTATTAACAGGGGTAATAATGTCTTTTTAGTTGCCGCCGCTAACGGCGTTAAAGAATATTCCATGAAGATTCACCGGCATGTAACCCGAGGGGCAGATTAACCATTTTCTAAAGTTTTCAAGGGTATTTTAGTAAGCCGGAAAAATATAGGGGTAATTGTGATATTTAGAAACTTTCGAAAGATAGATATGTAAAAAACCCCTTTGAAAAAAGGGTAAACATTTAGCTTATGCATGTTTTGAATAAAATCTTACTGTTGTTCCTTCTAACACTTGGTGGATTGACTCGGGTTCTACTGTCCATATTTCTAATTCAATGCATATATACCTTACAATCCAGAACACAAAACCAAATCAGCATTTCATAGTCTTGGAAAATGGAGTCAAAGTTCCAATAGTTGTTGTTGGCACTTTTTGTTTATTTTTAGATTTTGGTCGTTGTTTAGACCTATTTGAGACTTTTTATGTTCCTTCTCTTTCTAGGAATTTAATTTCTATGTCTAGACTTGATGTTGAAGGATATCCTTTGAGTTTCAAAAATAAAAGTTTCCGTTTGTTTAAAGGTGCATCTTTTATTGATTATGGTATTTTATCTGATGGATTGTGTTGTCTTAGTCTTAATCAAAAATTTGTTGAATCTCTTTTGACCCTGCATTCTAATGTTGGAACTAAACGCAGCTGAGTGAATGAGTGTTCTTCTATCTTATGGCATAAACGTTTGGGTCATATATACAGAGAGAAGGAGAGATTAGTAAATAATGGGATTCTCTCGAATCTTGACTTTACTGATTTCAATATGTGTGTGGATTGCATTAAAGGAAAACAAACCAAACACAAAGAAAGGTGCTACGGGAAGTAGAGGACTTTTAGAAATTATTCATACAGACATTTGTGGACCTTTTGACTCACCATCTTTGAGTGGAGAAAAGAATTTTATGACCTTTATAGATATTATTGTTATGTCTATTTATTGCATGAAAAATCTCAAGATGTATATGCTTTAAAGGTGTACATTACTGAGATTGAAAGGAAATTAGACAAAAATGTGAAAATCATCAGGTCTAATAGGGTTGGTGAGTATTATAAGAAGGTATGACGGAATGGGACAATGTCCTGAATCGTTTGCTAAACTCCTTGAAAAGCATGGTATTTGTGCACAATATAAAATTCCATTGTACGCCACAACAGAATGGGGTAGTGGAAAGGTGCAATCGTACTATCATAGATATGGTTAGAAGTATGTTAAGTAACTCCTCATTACCCATTTCATTGCACATGAAAGCTCTTAAAACTGTTGTGTATTTGATTATTTGGGTTCCTAGTAAGGTGGTTGAAAAGACTCCTTTTGAGCTGTGGGCTAGAAGGAAACTGAGTTTAAGGCACCTATATGTTTCGGGTTGTCAAGTCGAAGCTAGAATTTATAATCCACATAAAAAGAAATTGGATTCTAGAATAGTATGTGGGTACTTCATGGTTATCCAGAGAAATCCAAGGGGTATAGGTTTTATTGTCCTAACCATAGTACGAGAATTGTAGAAACCAAAAATGCCAAATTCCTCAAGGAAGGTGTAATCAGTGGGAGTGAATCACGTAACATGGTTATTCAAAAAGTTAGGGTGCTTGTCCCAATACCTATAACTTCTAATAAAGTTGTTCTTCCGTTGTTGAACTGCCTAACAACATTGAACAACAATCTAATAATCAAGCACCCCATAACAAGATTATCATCAATAATCCTATTGTAGAACAACCACAAGTAATAGCGGTAAGAAGATCTCAAAGGGAAAAGAGATATGCTATTTCGGATGATTTTGTGGTATATCTATAGGAATATGATATAGGGATAAATACGGATCCGGTTTCATTTTCACAATCCATAGAAAGCAAAGATTCTGATAAGTGAGTCAATGTCATGAATGATGAGTTCAAATCCATGGAAACAAATAATGTATGGAATCTCGTTGAGTTGCTTAAAGGCTTCAAGCCAGTTGGCTGTAAGTGGGTGTTTAAGACCAAGCGTGACTCTAAGGGCAGCATAGAACAACATAAAGCCAGACTTGTAGTCAAAGGATTTACTCAGAAATGAGGTATTGATTATAAAGAGACCTTCTCTCTCGTTTCCACGAAGGACTCATTTAGAATCATAATGGCTTTGGTAGCTCATTTTGATTTAGAGTTACACCAAATGAACGTGAAAATCGCTTTCCTAAATGGGAGTTTGGATGAAGAAGTCCATATGAATCAACCTAAGGGTTTCTTAATTTAGGGAAAGGAGCATATGGTATGCAAATTAAAAAGTCAATATATGGACTTAAACAGATTTCCAGAGAATGGTATTTGAAGTTCAATGATAACTTTACTACCTTTGGTTAGTGGGAGTAAGTTTATTTTCTTGATTCTATATCTTGAAGATATATTACTTGCAAGCAGTGATCTTGGTATGTTGCATGAAACCGAGAAATTTCTTTCTAAGAACTTTTAAATGAAAGATATGGGTGAGGAAATTTACATGATAGAAATTGAAATATTCCAAGATCGATCACGTGGCTTGTTAGGATTGTCTCATAAAGCATGTATTGAAAAGGTTCTACAGAAATTTAACGCAGCTAGCGCTGCTCCTATCCAAAAAGGGGATAAATTAAGTTTAATGCAATGCCCACATAATGAATTGGAACGCAAGAAGATGGCTGTAATTCCATATACATCCGTTGTTGGAAGCTTAATGTATGCAGAGACTTGTACCAGACCATACATAAGCTTTGTAGTTGACTTGCTAGGGAGATATCAAAGTAATCCCAAAATAGAACATTTGAAAGTTGCAAATAAGGTGTTAAGGTACTTGAAGGGAACAAAACACTACATGCTCACATTTAAGAGGACTAATCAATTGGAGGTGATTGGCTACTCTGACTCAGACTTTGCTTGTTGCGTTGATAGTCAAAACTCAACTTTTGGATATTTATTCCAGTCACGCCTCGTCCCAAAATAGCATCCAAAATTTCGGCATGACCTCTGACCACGGGCGCGTGAACGAAACTGTACAGACATTCAATACATACAATACATTCCCCATAATCATTGTATTATTTTGTACATGTGGACTTATGTTATGTGATGATACACTTGTTAGGCATGTGGCCCTTTATATTAGATGTTAGTAATTGAATCTGATCGGGGCGAATGTCATCATAGATTGTTAATGAATGATCATGGGGAATGTATTGTATGTATTGAATGTCTATATAGTTTCACTCACGCGCCCATGCCCAGAAGTCATGCCGAATTTTTTTAAAAACAATTTAGGTATTTTGGATGTTATTTTGGGACGGGGTGTGACAGTTCCTATTAGTTGAAGGGCCAATATCATGGAAAAGCATCAGGCAATCCGTGGTTGCAGCATCCACTATGGAAGCTACATTTGTGGCCTGCTTTCAGGCCACAGTTCATGGATTATGGTTGCGGAATTTTATCTCAGGACTTAGAATTCTCGACACTATTGCCAAGCCGCTGAGATTTTTATCTCAAGCCACAGTGCATGGATTATGATTCTTATTATGCTTATATTTCCATGCTCATGCTTTCTATAGTTGATCCCCTACTTGAAGCTTTGATTTCAGCTGTGTTACATGGATTTTGACCCTAATCTGTTTTGTTATGTGGTGCCATACCCAATTTGATCGGTACTTTGTTTGATTTGATGCTTACTATACGTGTTTTGCATGCACATGCTTGCAATAGCAGCGATTTATGTTGGACATGATTTATTTTTATTGCATTGGCATGGGTAGATGATGATATGCATAAATTTGTTAACTTGTTTGCTTGGATGGCTTGGCAGCAATCAACTCCCTTGTTTGTACCTTTCAGCGTGTTTAAATCTGGTTTTGGGACATGATGATTGGTGGAATTGTTTGATCCCATTGCTTTTTGACATTTTCGTATGTTAACTGATGCTTCGAGAGCAGTTTTAGCTGGGATTTTTATTGGACATCATTTATTTTTATTGGATTGGCATGGAGAGATGATGATATGGATCTATTTGGTTCCTTGGTACCTTGGATGGCTTGGCAGCTGGTACCTTTCAATGTGCTTAAATCCAGTTTTTGGGATATGACGATTGTAGCCAAGTTTCATTCCTATTTGGCTATTTGGCATTTATGTTGGTTTTGTGAAGTTTTTTAGATCAATTTATTGGCAATTCCAATTTTAGATTCAGTTTCACGTGGGGAGATGAAGGGGCCTCAGCGTGTTATGGATAAGAATTGGTTCGGCGATTTGGATGGCCAATTTGTGTGGCAACCAATTGCCGCCATATAGAAGGCAGTGATGATATTATTTCTGAGTCCTTTGCGGCTATTTTAAAACAACGTCGAATGTGAGGACCTGTCCCGCTACTCCTGGGTCGACCGTCTGAGTCGGGACCATGGCTCGTTTGCTTATTTCGCGTCGAGCACGCGATCCATCGGGTCGGGACCGTAGCTCGTTTGCTTATTTCACGTCGAGCACGCGATCCACCGGGTCGGGACCGTGGCTCGTTTGCTTATTTCACATCGAGCACGCGATCCACCGGGTCGGGACCGTGGCTCGTTTGCTTATTTCACGTCGAGCACGCGATCCGGTGGATCGTATTGTTTTGTAAACCGCAAGGGTAATTTGGTAAATTGACCCTTGTCGGTTTGTTTCACACCCGCGTGTGCACACACTAACCGTGTTTGTGTTAATGTCTGTTTAGAACGGTTAAGTGGACCCGAGATCGAAATATCCGGGCTTGGGCTTGTGTTCTAGCCCAAGTCTAGCTTTCTGCACCAAAATGATGGATCTTCTCTTGCTAAGAAGATCGATCATTTAATGCTAGAAAGTAAAATTGCATCGCTATGAAGGTTCGATCTTTCTTAAGGAAAAGATCGATCATTCATAAGTCGGTTCGTCCGTCTCTAAAACGGACGCGACCCCCTTCTTTAATCTCTTTTGAAATCCGCCGTTCCTGAGCTCAGATCCGGCTAGATTTGGAAGAGGTTGAGGGTGATCCTTGGCTTAGCAGCTCGGACTGAAGCTGCTCTAGTCTAGGTAGGGATCCTACCAACTTGAGTTCCCGGCTTTTGGTGGTTTTGAGTTTGTCCGTGATTCTTTTGCTTAGATCTGCTAGCATACTTGTTTGTTTTCAATGCAAGTACCGGTTTTGGACTCATGGTCCTTCGTACTACCAGATTCCAAGTTTTTGTGGAATTTGGTAGAGTTTTTTGATGGTATTTTTCTCCGGCCGGTCGCCGCAGAACCCAAAAGGATCGATCATTCTTTAGGAATGATCGATCACTCTGTGTTGGTCATGCCTTACCCGAGCATGATCGATCATCTGGTGGAGATGATCGATCCTTTCCCTTGGCTGATGATGAGTGCATGAAATTGCACTCTGAACATGACTAAGAGCAGCTTATTTGCTGAGTTTTCATAATTTATGTAGATGATTTTGTCCGTATATGTTGCTACAGAAAGTTATTTGTATTATGCAGGAAATTGAAGCAAAGATGGGTCTTTAACACCAAAAATGTACCTTCTCATGAAGAACTAGATGATGTTCCATAAATGGTTGGAAAGCTCTTGAAGTCTAGTTTCTGGAGAATTTTACGGTTTGTGATTCCGAGTTTCCTAGAGGAAGTTAAGGCAATTTTAGTACCAATGACGCAGTCTGGATGGCAAAACAATAAATACTCAGGAAAGAAAGATCGATTATTTTCCCTAAATGGATCGATCCTTTTATGCAGATAGACCTGACAGAGAGCATACTTTTCATATGATCACAGAAGGATCGATCCTCCTTTCACTCGAAAATATTGAGGAAATCGTCGAGGAGAAGGATCGATCTTTCTCCTATCGAAGGATCCATCCTACTGAGAAGGATCGATCATGCTTCTATCAAAGGATCGATCTTCCTCGGGCGTAGCCAGAAATTGAAGATTTTGATATCAAAGGATCGATCTTACACCTATGGAATGATCAATCTTACCTTCGCAGTGAAGAAAATTAATGGCTCAGATCTAATCCGAGGATGGAGACACTTTAAGGCTATGAATAGGACTCTTTCTAGGGTTCCAAAGGAGTTTTCTACAGAGCTTTGGAGGGGAGAAAAACAAGAAAGAAGATGAAGAAATCTCCATCCATGGCCGAGTAATCCGCGGGCATGACAGACGGCTGATCTAGCGAGGATTAGGGTTTCTTCTTCATCATGGTTCATAGTTTTAATCTTTATTGTTAAACTCTTTTCTATGTATTGAATCTTCAAGGATTATATCTATTGTTTACCTACTTTATCTCGTAAAATCTTTGCTATGCATTGCTGATTGTGAGAGTTGGTATTGTGTATTCTTAGAGATCTGGTAAGATAGAGTTAGAGCTTTGTCCCGATGAACTTTTGCTATATGTTGCATGTAGTGACAACCGGTATCATATATTCTTAGGTTCGGGTTGGATGAAGTTAGAACTATAATAAGGAAGAATCAATCATAGCAAGAGACATTTATATATTTTGTTAGATTCATAATTCCATATCTTCCGATTAAGGTGATTGGGATGTGAATCCCTTAACTGAGTATTGAATGAACCGTTGGTAGAAGAAGAACCTAAGTCCGAGTGAAGTGATTCCCGATGCCTAGTCTTATCAAAATCCTGATATTTTTAGTTAACCTTACATTATAATTAAATCCTTTGATCTAATTTAGTTAATTCTTAAGTTATCGTTTGTCTTCAATTCATTGTTATTTGCGTTTTGGATGTTTTCTGCTTGTCTCTTTGTGGGTTTGACCTCTCTTATGCTGTACTGCACCACGACCGCTGTGCGTGACATATTTGAGCGATATCAGCTGGCATGGATGTGGTCTCTGTCGCGAGCATGATCGATCCTTTTGGAGGAAAGATCGATCACCTTGGGCTTGACAGGGACGGAACCTTCCATCACCAGGAAGATCGTTCATTTTCCTTTGGAAATGATCGATCCTTTGTGTGACAGGGAGGTGTTTTTCAATGGCTTTTGCCCGCAAGGCTTTGTATGTATGGTTTTCTTTACCGCTTTATAACTAGTACATACCTTTGAGCATGTTAGCTCCATAATGAGGGGTAGTGGTGAACCGGGAGAGTGATGACTCTCGAGATGTGTAGATAGCATGTTATATTGTTAGCTGTGGTTGTCGGGGTTGCTTCCCGTAGCATGCTCTTCTTTCGTGAACTGGATGTAGTTGGTGGAGTTACCACTATAGTAGTTTATTGGCTTATTTATTTGTTCTCCACCCCGAGCCGGTAGGGTGCCAGGCCCAGACCTTGTTTATTATATTATCACATGTGTTGCATGCTTACCTACTTACCTGTGTGTGTTCATAGCATTGATTGTTGATTGTGCATTAGATGCATAGGGATAGGGCATGTGCGATGGGTTGATCGCCGATCCGAGGCTTTCGGATAGCTCGGATCTAGCTCTAGAACCGTGGCGAGTAGCGTGGTCCAGGATCAGATAGTAGTATTCAGTCGATATCAATGATAGGTTTAGATGACTTGAATACATGTTGATTGAGGTTTGGAGGTCATGACGACCTCGAGTCGGGTTCTGAGGTGTAGCCGGTGTCCAGTATTTATGACTCTTGAGTAGAGGGTGTGCCTACTCATCGGTGCCATTTCGTGCCAGCAGTGGCGGGTTCCTTCTTGTGAGTCTGTAGTGTTGGTTTCCTGTTACTGAGTGTGACCCAGCATGCGACCAGTTCTTCTGAAAGACCATGACTAAGGCCCTCTGGGACAAGCGGTTGAGTTATGGGGCCCCTGTGTACACCAAGGCTCTGTTTAAGGGCGACACTGTTGTGTTCCCTACTTCTTGTGTGTGTCGTAGTGTAGTTTCCCTGCTGACCTTAGTTGCTCATTCTTACCCGGGCTGCGTTTTGCAGGTGCATGTGATAAAACTTGAAAAGTGCACAAATCACCCTTATAATTTAGCTTCGTTAGTCTCCGAGCATTGCTTCACTGACTATTTTTATCCTATTTCAGGTACAACAGACCCTAGTATGAGTTAGATGAAGTTTGGAGTCAAAACGAGCTCATTTGGGCAATTCCAGCATGAATGATCGATCATAACATCAGGAAAGGATCGGTCATTTAAGTGCATTAACTTGACTGAGAGCACCAATTCAAAGGATCGATCCTCCTTAATGGAATGATCGATCATGTATATACGAGAAACAATGACAGAGAGCAAGGTTCAAAAGGATCAATCTTCCTTCACGGCATGATCGATCATCCACGGGGCGTGATCAATAACACAAGGTTAGGATCGATCATCTCCTATAGGAATGATCGATTCTTTACGGGCGTAGCTAGCAATTGAAGACAAATGATTGATCTTCACCCTATGGAATGATCGATCATTTGATTGCAAGTGAAGAAAATTAATGGCCCAGATCTAATCCGGGAAATGGATGTTCCTAGGATATAAATAGGCATCTTTTAGGGTTTGATGGGGGCTTCTCTGGAGGGGGAACAGCCAACAGTTTTCTTTCCTTTTAGATTTTTCTTTGGAGATTCTTTTAGATGAGATCCATGGCGGAAGAATTTCATCAACCTTCACCTACAGATCAAACTCTAAAGATGAGTAACTAAACCCCTCACCAAGGGATTCTTATGATGTAACTAGGGTTTATTCCAGGGATTGCTAAGATCTAGGGCTTGTATACCTTTTCACATCGCTTATATGGATTGATCTTAATCCTTGGAGCGATCGATCGGACTCGAGTCGGTTGGTTTTTTGCTTCGCGAGGTCGGCCGCCGTTGGCCGTCGCTCTCCTCTGTCAGAAGGGGAGGACATTCCCTCCCCTCCTTTCACTTTCTCTCCTCTTTTCCGGCTGTCCCCTCCCCCTTTCCTCCTTTTCTCCTCCTTCCTTCTTCTTCTTCCTTCCTCTTTTCTTCTGTCCCGGCAGTTCTCTTCCCCTGTTTTTCCGACAGCCACCTTCCTTTCTTCCTTTCTTCCTCCTCCGGCCATGGTTTTGGGTGTTCTAAGGCTTGTTGGATCCGTGGCAACGAGAGGAAGGCCCCTGGTGTGGTTTGGAGTCTTGTTGGTGTCTGGTTTGCGGGGATCAACCAGGTTTAGCGTTCTTCGGTAGGTTTTCTACCTACAAGTGTTCATTAGTGGGTTTCTCTAGAACTAGCCGTTGGATCTTGTTGATCTTGGTGTTGTTGGCTTCCTCTTTCCTAGTAGAATTTCTGATATAAGTTTTATAATCATTAGTTGAGATTTTAGTAGGATTTATGCATGATTAATCTCGGATTTTCCGGTTTCTGCTGTTCTTGAAGAACAGTCGGCTTGCGGCGAGTTTTTCGGCCGGTACGTACATGATATTGGGTTGTGATGAACGTAAGAGTTGTAGATATTTGAATCTACTCTCTAAGCTAACTGATTTCATAATTTGCCGATTTTCCTATGATTTGTTATGAATTGATTACTGGAGGGCTGCGCTGCAGCAATTAATTGGTAAGTTAGTTTAATCAGCGGTTTTGATTAGTGTTTTTCCGTTAATCCAACCGTTGGATGATCATGGATTTTGGATATGTTGATCATGGTATGTACACCTACTGATGGCTATGTTGGATCTTGAATCCGACGTAGTTTGGATATCGGATCGACGGGATCAATCAGCCTCTAAGTAGAGGTTTTGGGTGTTTTGAATATAATATTATATTTTGGATTATAATATTATATTGTTTACTGTTCATCATCGTTTTCTGGGTTGCTTCCCGTCGCAGGAGTCTGTGGTTGGCGGTCGCGGTATCGTCGTAATGCCGGGACCCGCTGCGGATCGGCTGGCAGCGGTCGGTAGTACTGCTGCAGCGATCCGATTTACTTATATGATGTTTGTCATACTGTTGCATGCTTTATTTCTTATCTGTGTATGTTCATTGCATGCATTCCCTGTTGTGCATTAGTTGCATTGGTTAGGGCGTGGGTGATCTGTGGGTCGCCGTCCCGAGGCTGGAAGCTCGGACTTAGCCCTAGGATCGGGGTTGGGTAGTTTGGACCCGGTTTGAATTATAGTGTCCACTCAAACTTGATGATAGGCTTAGATGACTGGTGCACTTGTTGCTTGATGGTTGTAGAGGTTGTGTCGGCCTCGAGTCGGATCTGAGGTGTAGCCGGTGTCCGGTGTTCTTAAACTCTTGAGTAGAGGAGTTGCCTACTCAGTGGTGTCTCTTCCCACCAAACAGTGTTCTGTGTCAGCAGTGTTGTTTCCTGCTACTGAGTGTGACCTGACATGTGACCAGCCCGGCTGGAAGACCATGATCGTGGGCCTCAGGGTCACGCGGTGGGGTTATGGGACCCCTATATACACCCAGGTTCTACTTGAGTGCGACACTATTGCGTTTCCCTCTTCCTTCTGTGTGTCGTAGTGTAGAACCCTACTGAGCTTAGTGCTCACACCTACCCGGGCTGCGTTTTGCAGGTGTAGGCGTCAGTTCTTCCTCTGTGGCCCCTACCGGGCAGTTGGTCGGCGGTGCGGCGGGGCCTGGTGGACTTTGAGAGGTGGCGATCTTTACTGCTTTTATAACTTATGTTAGTTAATCTCCTACGGGAGTAATATTGTACTTTGGATCTTCCCCTCTCCGAGGATTTGTATATTAAACTCTTTTTGGGTTTGAAATCTGTGGTTCGAGGTTCTGCTAATTAATTGTTGCTTTAAATTGGGGGTCTTTGATGAATTGCTAGGGAGACCAATAGGTTAGAGGGAACCCTCGCCGTCCTTTTCCGCGTTTTGTAGGTTCCGATTCGCCCGATTGGGCTTTCGCGGGTCGGGGCACGACAGTTTTAGTGCTAATATTTCTATATCTTTGTGTGATCATTAGGGGGAGAACGACGAAGCATCCTTCCGAGCGGTGAAGGAGCGATCGCCAACAAACACGTCATTGAGATTACACTGTTTGTATTTCTAAACTCTCTTAGATCTTTGTGATGTGTGAATGAATGACGATAAGGACCCAGATCTTTCTCTTACATTGAAAGAAGTTTTTGCTTCTTGTGGTGCATCGCATAAACCTTTAGTTTCTTCTCCTCCTCATCAAATCATGGATAACCCTAATGACCATCCTGAACCCAAAGTTAATCCTAACCAACCTGAAGATCAAGGTCGTAGGGCCATGAAGTATTTCTATATTCCTAATTCTTTCACTTCAAAATCTTGCATTCAACCTCTGGTAATTGGGGAGGCCCATTACGAAATTAAGCCACAATTTTTACAATCTCTACCAACCTTTCATGGATTGTCTAATGAAGACCCTTATAATCATATTGAGGTGTTCATTTTGATAAGTTCTACAGTGAGAGTCAACAATTTTACTGAAGATGCTTGGCAACTCAAACTGTTTCCTTTTACTCTTAAGGGTAAAGCCAAACATTGGCTTACTTTTTTAGAATCTCGATCTATTACTACATAGCCTCAATTACAAGCCCAATTCCTTGAAAAATTCTTCCCGATCACTAAGACTAGTAACCTTCGTCATGAAATTTCTTCATTCAGACAAGCCGATGACGAAGCTTTTCATGAAGCTTGGGATCGTTATAGAGAGCTCCTTAGGAAGTGTCCCCATTATCATTTTCCTCAATGGGCCATAGTAGAACATTTTTATAAAGGTCTTAAGGAGAAACATCAATTGACTATAGATGTTGCATGTGGTGAAGTTTTCATAACCAATCCACTTGAAGATTCTTGGAAACTTTTTGAGAAACTTGCTGAGAATTCCCAACATTATGTTACCTCTTCTAGAAACAACCGAGGATTTTCAAATCAACCTACTCTTAGAGGAGTCTTTGAACTAAATGAGTCAACATGACTTGCCCAACAAGTTGATGCATTGAGTAGGAAGCTCGATCAAGTTCTTACCCAAACGACAAATCAAATTGCTTCCTCGAATCCTCCCGTGCTTCAATCTTCAGGGGAGCTTTGTTTCTTGTGTTCTGCTTCCGGTCATGATGTCACTGATTGTGATTTAGCATGCTGTTACCCAGAGTTAGTACATGAACATATAAATGCAGTTTATGGTCAATCTAAGCCGGCCTATGATCCTTATTCCAATACTTACAACTCCGGTTTGCGAAACCATCCAAATTTCTCTTGGAAAACACCTGGCCAACAACCTATTTCTTTCAATCCAAGGCCACCGATGAATAATTAAACACCAAATTACCTTCCTAAATTTCAAACTCCATATCGACCTCCTCAAAATTATTCTTCCCAAGTGCCTTATCAATCTCAAGCATCTCAATCTTGGGAATATCAACCATATGGGCCACCACAACCCCAAGAGATTCCAAATCAACCCTCTCATCCTCCACCACAACCAAATCAAAGTCCAAACAGTGATGAGATAACCCAATTAGTTCATTCCCATTCTCAAACCATAGCTAAAATAGAAGCTCAATTGGGTCAACTTGCTAATGCTTTGTGTAGGAGAGAAGAGGGGAGATTACCTAGTCAACCCGTTCCCAACCCCAAAGGCCAACATTCTATTGATTCTAGCTTTGAACAAGTTCATTCAGTGACGACTCTTAGGAGTGGAAAATCATTTGCAAATGTGGAGAACCCCAATGACATATCATTAGAGCATGAGCATGACACACATACATCATTATAAGATGAACATGCATCACAACATTCTAAAGTATCACATGATTCACATCCTTCAATTGATTTGCATGCATCTTCACAACCAACACCGCCACCTCATGAGCCCACACCAATTGCATCCGAGACAAACCCTAGGACCTACGTACCTAAAGTTCCTTTTCCTGAGGCCGTAGTAGACTCTACCTCAACTCCATGCAAGAATCCAAAAACCGATGAGATGATGGAAGTATTTAAGAAAGTGCATGTCAATCTTCCACTTCTTGATGTCATTAAGCAAATTCGGTCATATGCTAAATTCCTCAAAGATCTTTGCACTCAAAAGAAGAAATCTCGATCGCATATTTCCAAGAAAATCTTCTTGACAGAGCAAGTGAGCTCCATCCTTAGGTGTGACCTTCCCCCTAAACTTGAATATCCGGGCATTCCCACCATTCCTTGCATAATTGGTAATAATCTCATTGAGGGAGCCCTACTTGATTTGGGAGCTAGTGTCAACATTCTTCGGTACTCGTTATATTGCCAATTTGGAATATGAGAGCTCAAACCCATAATGATGAACCTTCAACTTGCAGACAGATCAATGAAGAAACCTAGAGGTATAGTTGAAGATGTGTTGATCAAAGTAGACAATGCATTCTTTCCGGTCGATTTTGTTGTCTTAGGCATGGAGCTGGACCCACGACATAAAAAATCCATCCCCATCATTCTAGGTCGACCGTTCCTTGCAACCGCAAATGCCTTAATCAATTGTCGGAATGGTGTCATGACTGTCACTTTTGGTAACATGGAGACACGAATGAATATCTTTAATACATTTAAGAATCATGCATGTTATAAAGAATGTTTTATGATAGATGCGTGGACAGATTATCAAAATGATGAGAGTTTAGATAGTGTACCATCAATGGTGGATAATGATTATGAGGCTTACATTTTTGACGATGTTTTATACGATAATGATATTTTATGCAATGATGCTTCTTGTGATAGTGACTTACCGATATATGAAGTATTCTATGAGGACATACCCAGCAATATGAATTCTTGCAAGAAAATAGTTGAGGATAATAATAATTGTGATATTAATTCATCGGTGTATGAAGTTTTTGTTGAAAATCTACCTGTTTTTTAGGATGATTATGAGATTGACTTACCGGTTTATGAGGTGTTTAATGAGGATATTGACACGCCTTGAAAAGTGTCGTAGTTTTAACAAGTACGTCAAAATTAGAAATTTATAATCCGAATCACTAACTAACTACTTTGTGAGTAGATAGCAATGAGTCCGAGTCGAATCCACAGGGAAAAGAAGTGTTAAGTCTAATTACCTTGTATAGTTCTAAATCAAAAGATTGATAAAGGAGATGATTTTTGGGTTTAAATTATTCTTAACTAAGATTAAACTAATTCGAAATAATAATAAGATAAACAGCCAAGAGATTTCCAATCAATAATAAAGAACTAACTAGGTCTTCCTAGGATAAGAGCAATTCAATTAAGCATTAATGGTTTTAACTAGTCGATAGGTGAATGGCTAGAACCGCTACCACTCAACAAAGATTCATAAGAAGTCTTCATCGGAATGACCAACATCAACGAATGGATATTTGGTTAATAAATCAAAGTGGTTCTAGCACTTTGAGGTCGCCACATCAATAATAATAAGGAATGAATGATAGGTTAAGAATATAGGTCTCAGTGGTTCTAGCACAAAGGTAGTGGTTCTAGCACTCCTATAATCTTAATCTAGTGTTTAGGATTCACAAACATAGATCAAACATGGTTCTAGCATGAAAGCATCATGAAACGATCCCAATCCTAGCCTCTAACATGCACAAGACCTAGATCTAGGGCACAATAGAACATAGCATTCATCCACCATGTAAATCGACACCAAAAAGATATACCAATAAAAGATTAATCCATTAAAAACCATCAAACGAATACATGCTCTAATCCATAGGAATCCCTAGATAGATTCTCTAATACATCATAGAATCCCTAGGCTAGAGATTAGTTACTCATCTCAAGAAGAAGATTCATTGATGAAGGTTGTCACCACGCTCCACCCATGGATCTTCCACCAAAGATCGAACCTAATTTGTGGAAAAGAAACTAAGAAAAACCCTATGAGATGAGGAAAATTCGACCATGGAAGGCTCAGCCAAAGGGCCAAGGAAGAACCTCTCCAAAGGGATTGAAAATCATATATATATAGGGGAACTCCCAAAACTAGGGTTTAGTTGAGTTGGACTCTAGTGCAACTCGGATTTCCTGAATTGATCATGGCAGCCTATTCCGGTCACAACTGGGTCCAATCCGTCCTGAATCTGAAAATGAGTCCAACATGAAAGATGTAGATTAGGAAGTCTTCTGTCAGATACCGAAGATTTCATAATATTCGGAGTTATCTAAACTATTTGACGAATATTCTCGTGAGCTTCGACGGTGTAGCTTTCCAGCTTATGTCTCTTCATGTATTCTTCAACTCTGCTATCACACCATCAGGAATCTCGAAAAGTGTCCAACAGAAACATTGTAGATCTCTGAGGTTTCTACAATATCCCAAAGTTTCAGAATATTTGGACCTTTGTCAAATATTTGGAGAATATATTACTGACGGTCGACGAAGTAGTTTATTTAGTCATTTTAGCCGAATTTCCTGCATTTCTTCTCAAAGCATGATTAAACCTGAAATCAACTAACAAACTATCAGATACAAACACTCTCGGGCTAACAAAGGTAGTTTAAGGGGTTTAATTATGAATATTTGGTGACTCATCACACCCCCCAACTTACACTTTGCTAGTCCTCGAGCAAAGAAAAGATAAAAAGAAAGCAATAAATCTAACTAGCCACTTTCGTAGGTCTCACGATTACACTTAGCATGTGTAACAAGCTTTTAAACCCCTGGGTGGCCCCAGTGGAGGAGTTATAGTCTCCTGAGGGTTTCCAGTGATGATACCCAGAAACATCTATACATCCCCTTGAATATATTATCAGAAATCAATTATAATATTCATCAACTCTCATGCATGAAATAGAAACAATATCCATGAATTTATTCTTTAATTCATAGTCACATAAAAGTAGAGTAAATACAAGCATGTCATAACACACTTCCAATACTTCAACATATTTAATCATAATTCAAAAATAACCTTAACACTCCAGTATGTGAATAAAGTTCCACATGCATCAGAGTCTCTATTATATCCAAGTATTCAACTGTTCAAGATCAACATTCTAAGCATGCACATATTTTCCACTATCACATCACAATATCTGTTCTTTTTCTTTCTTTTTTTCCCACAGGGAAAATCACCCGTTTTACGCGAACAACCTGTTGATTAGGCACATTGCCCGGTTACTAAGATGACATCTTGTTTCTTCTTTTCTTTTCATTCATAAGGAACTTCAACCATTTTATGTGAACAGAACACTGGCCAGGCATCCTGCCCGGTTACTAAGTTGAAAATCCTACACTTTTCAAGCACATACACTTTTTGCGAACAGAAAATTGCATGTGTTCGTGTATCTTTTGTGACATGATATAGAACTGTAAATCTATCCTAGTTTCAAACTTAGAATCTAACTTCAACTCCTCCACATGCGAACGTGCTCAAGTGCAATAGGATATGCCAAGTTATCCCTAAATCATGGTAAAAGTGTTAAAGTATATAACTCATGTCATGCATAGCTAAATTTACTAAATCTTATATGCCATACAAGTTTCAAAATAATTCATAAGATAAATTTCTAAAACACGCATCTTTATCAAATCATATCATAATTTCATTCTTCTGACATAATCTAAGGGATGTATAATAATAAATAAATAAATAAACATGAATTCCTAGAATTCTACCCCTCAACTTAAATGTAATTGTCCCCAATTACACTAAGTCATAAAAAAATAGATAAAAGAATAAAGGGTAGGGATCACCATAAGATCGTGTCAGAATAGTCATCTCGCTCAGTACGATCACCACACCGCCCACACAATGAAAACATTGCCACTTCAAGAAAGCATGTCTCCTGAAGATTCTAAAGGAATAGAGTCATAGAAATCACCATGTTATATGAGAGACATAGAAAAACCAAAATAATATCCCTGATCAGTGCACGGATCAATCGCCCACTATTGATTTCCACAGGAAAACCTGTCATAAAATTACCTTATCAAAAGATCAAATAAAATAGCACGAAAAATATATCAAGAAGAGTAAAAATGCATAAAAATCATTAACAATTTCGGCAGAGTCTCCTTTGTATATATTAAGCAAAGATCCTATACAACCATTCATCCATATCAAATTTAAAATATATACATGGAAATATAAAATACATCAAATCATCCATGTGCAACACCTAAAATAATTAGCATCCATAATATCATCCGGATTGATGATCGTAACCGTCCGATCGAAAAATCGCGTCCATTAGCAATCGGACGGCTGAGAACTCGTCGGTGGCGGATCGACAGTGAAACCTCGTCGTCGGAGGACGGGAAGGGTTGGGATGGAATCATGGAAGGCCAAGGAGTTTTTTGATGAGGTCTGATCGAAGCATCGTGGCATCCAGACAGCGGAACGGCGCTGGACGGCTCGGTGGGAAATGGCCGGAGTTGGAAACCGGCGGTCGGAGCTTCAATCTAGATACGCAAGGATTGAGGAAGGATCGTGGAGGCCTAAGGAACTCACCTATGGGATTTAATTTCAGAATAGGAGTTTGAGGAGGTGGATAGAAGATGGCCGGCGCGGTGGGAGATCATTGGGAGTGGACGCCGGCGATCCGAGCAGCAAGCTTGAGTTTTGAGGGTGGAAGAAGCTTCGTGACGGCCAGAAGAAGGTGCTGGAGGTGGCCAAGGGCGGTGGGAAGCAATGGAAGAGGTGATTGGGAATGGCGGATGAAACATGGGAGGCTCACCGGCGTCGGAGGACGTGATATTAAAGGAAGACGAGGTCGGGAGGAGCTATAGGAGAAGATGGTGGTGATGTAGGTGTTGGTTTGGAGGGACGGGGATGGCCGGAGAGATGGCGATGGGCGGTGGGTGGTGACGCCTCAGGGACGAGCCGGGACGACGAGTCCATGGCTTTCTGGTGAGCCGCGACGAGAAGGAGAGAGAAAAACTCGGGGGAAAATAAGGAAATTCCAGAAAAAAAAATGAAAACAAATGGGAAAAAATCATGGATAAATCCTAAAAATTAAGGAAAATTCACAAAAAAAAACTCAGGAAAAAATCCGCTCGACGTTATGCTATAAAGATCATAACCGAATTTGGGTGACCGATGGTTCCAGGTGAAGAAATACATGGATTGAAGCATAGAGAAGACGTGCAAACACGATTTATCAAAGAAGAAAGGGGGGTCCATGACAAACAATCCATACAAAAGTTTATGCACTAGCCACTCGCCATCCTTCAATCCATGTAATTTTTTATAAAGAATCGTCTTCATGCCGGCTTTTGGTGGCGAATGGTTTAAAGTATAGAAATACATGGTCCGAATAAGAGTAAGGTCATGCAAACATGCTTCATCAAAGAAGAAGGGAAGGTCCTTAGCAAACAAAGTACTCGAAAGATGGGGAGTCTTCCTAGAGTCTTTGATGAAATTACAATCAAATTCAGCATGGCTTAGGAAAAGTGGAATAACAAGGTCCGTCTCCTCACAATGTTCAACAAGTGTAGATGAAGTGAAGGGTAAAGGCTCAAAGTGAGGTTTCCTAAAGGAGGTCTCACAAGGATCATCCAAGTCATCACAGAAATCATCCAGCACATCAAAGACCGACATGTGAGTTTTACATGAAACTCCATCAAGATATGTATCGAGATTAGGTACGGCCTCATAAAAAGCTTCATGAACCGGGATAATAACATCATCATGACCCACGGGAAGTATCAAATCATTCATGCATTCATTAATATCGTCCTCATAAAACACCGGAGGCACCGATTCACTCACATCACCAGGCGTATTATCATCTAAAGTATCACGAACCGGTAATACCTCAAAAGGAATCTCATCGTTGCATGTATCATAAACATTGGTAAGATGAGCAGCTTTATCATCAACATTATGAGGCACTACCTCATTCACACAACCATCAACCTCATTATAATATGAATCTATCAAAGAAGCTAGTTGTCCAATTCGGGCTTCCATATTGGCTAATGATTGCGGGTGAGAATGTATAAGTTGCTTTTGTGCCTCAAAAGTCTCTAAAGCTTTAAGAAACCTTTCCATTACAGCTGGATCAATTTGTGGTTGTGATGCATGGGGAAGGGATGACTCATACCAATGTTGGGGTGATGGGTATTGTGTTTGAGAAAGATAAGACGGTTCAAAATGAGATGTAAAGTATTGGTCTGGTATACTCATATCTTGTAGTTGAACATTGGGAGGATAGTAACCTTGGAATTGCCAATCATGGTATGGATCATCACTCAAATCCGGATCATAGGTGTATGAATGAGAATCATAAGCCGGGTTTGAGAAATCATATGTATCGTTAACATAAGTGGGTGCACAACTAGATGGTAAAAAGTAATCGTTCAATGTGGCACCCGATGGCATATAATTGTCGGCCATGTATAAATAATTAATTAAACAAGGACCAAGCAAAAAGTTAGAAATACGTTACAAGGGATTGGTTCAAGCACGAAACGTCCGTCGTCGACCGTAGATCATCGATTCTCCTTACGTCGGCGTCTCCTAGCAACAGAAAAATAGGCAATGTAAGCACAAATCGCTTTTTATTTATTTTTATTTTTTAATTATTTTTTATTTTTTATTATATAATAAGCATAGGAAAATGACTAATTGAAATAAAACTTCACTAAGCAATTAACTTAACTACTATTCTATTCCCCGGCAACGGTGCCAAAATTTTGACACGCCTTGAAAAGTGTCGTGAGCTTAACAAGTACGCCAAAATTACAAATTTATAATCCGAATCACTAACTAATACTTTATGGGTAGATAGCAATGAGTCCGAGTCGGTCCACAGGGAAAAAAAGTGTTAAGTATAATTACCTCGTATAGTTCTAGAGCAAAAGTTAAGGAAAGAGAATGATTTTGGTCTTTATACTACTCTTAACTTAAATTAAATTAAATCGGGATAATAATATTATGATAATAAACTAGGAATTTCTAATTCGTAATCAAGAACTATCTAGGTTTTCCTAGAATAAGAGCAAATCCATAAATCATAGATGGTTTTCCAAGGGTTGATAGGAGATTGGCTAGATCTACCTATCACTCAACAAAGATTCGTAAGAAGTCTTCGTTGGAAAGACTATCATCAAAGGATGGAAACTTGGTGAATAACTCAAAGTGGTTCTAGCACTTCGAGGAAGCCAAATCGACAAACGTAAAGAATGAATGATAGGTTAAGAATATAGGTCTCAGTGGTTCTAGCACTAAGATAGTGGTACTAGCACTCCTATACTCTTAATCTAGGGTTTAGGATTCATAAACATAGATCAAACATGATTCTAGCATGAAAGCATCATGAAACGATCCCAATACTAGTCTCTAACATGCACAAGACCGAGATCGAGGCATAGAAGAACAAACCATCCATCCACAAAATAAAATCAACACCAATGAGATATGAAAATATGAGATTTATCCATTAAAAACCATCCAAAGAGTACATGCTCCAATCCATAGGAAACCCTAGATAAGATCTCTAATACATCATAGAAATCCCTAGACTAGAACGTAGTGACTCATCTTAAAGAGAAGAACCGTCGATGAAAGTCGATAAGACGCTCCACCCATGGCTCCAATCTTCATATGCTAACTCCAGTTGTTGAGAAGAAGCGAAGGAAAAACCCTAGAAGGTGATGAAAATTCGTCTATGGAGGCCCCCCCCAAAAATCTCCCAAAGAACTCTATTTATAGGCTTTTGTAAAACCCTAACTCGGATTAGATCTCAGCCCTTGATTTTTCCCGCAGAGCCAAAAGAGATCGATCCCCCTTTGAAAAGATGTAAGGGCCTAAGTATAAATTCCGGGTTTTTATGTAAATTGGAGGGCTTATGGCGTAATTTCTCGTTTTGCGAGGGGGTTTTATGCAAAAACCACCCCCCTTTCTAGAAGAATCCAGCGTCTCCTTTCCTTTCTTCTTTGGCTGCCAACCCGAGAGAGAGAGGGAGTGAGATCGGGAGAGAGAGAGAAGAGGGAGTGGGTGGAGGAGACAGAGATCGCCGACGCCGGAGTTAGAGAAGGCGAGATCGCCAGCGAGGGAGAGAGATCGTGAGAGAGGGAGCTGGAGAGGGAGGAAGAGGAGTTGAGAGGGTGAGATCGAGCAGCGGGGGCGATGGTGCTCGCCGAGAAGTGAAGATCCAGTGGAGTTCTTCGTCGAATTTCTTCCCGTTCTCGTCCAAGGCGATCGTTTGAGCAGTGGTAAGAGGTCGGAGCGTGACGTTGACCCCAAGGCTTAGGGATTTCACGTCAATCGCCTTTCAATCGCTTTTTGAGGAATGTCGGGTCTGTCTTAGGATAGGGATTATGGTAGGGTCTAGCCAGGTCCTGTAGCTAGACTAGTCAGAGTCTAGGGACTAGTTGATGACTGGATCTGGGGACTAAGATTTGATTTGAGGATTCGATCTGATTGAGGATCTAATCTGAGGATTTGATTTGATTGAGGATATGACGTGAGGATTGGATCTGATAGGATGTGTTGCCTATGCTAGTGTACTGAGGCCTGTATAAAGTCTATAGGGGTCTGGGCGAGCATTGACGGCCGGGCGCGGCGACTGTGCGTGTAAGACTTTCCCAGACTAGCCAGACCATACTAGGATCAGTAAACTAGTATAGGATGTTGTACCTATACTAGTATACTGGGGCTGGGTATAGAGTCTATAGGGGTATGGGCGAGCATTGACGGCCGGACGCGGCGACTGTGAGTGTAAGACTTACCCATACTAGCTAGACCATACTTGGGCAGTATACTAGGATAGGTGGGTGTACACCAGTGTCTTAGTTGGTGACTCCTACTGCGCTTTAGAGCTCATTCTTGTTAGGTTTTGGTTTTTGTGCAGGAGGACCTATGGGTAGGCCAGAGACCAGTGCAGTCCATGGAGGTCCTGTGCAGGGATAAGGAGTCGTTTTTGTATTTTGTTCACCTCTTATATATGATGAAGCCTGTATATGTTGGAAATGGAAAATGGGTTGTCATATCCTATATTTTGATGTTTACAAATCCTATGTACATGAAATCAGATAAATTGAATACAGGTACATGTATATTATTTGAATTGATGTGGGCATATGTGCCTTAGATGTGGTGAATGATTGTAAAGAGAAATAGTGTGATTAAATGTTGTAAAGTATGTATTATTAGTAATTGACAGATTGTAATAGTGATCTCACGCGCCCGTGCCCAAGGGTCATGTCAAAATTTTCAGTAATTATTTGAGATATTTTATATTAAATTGGGGCGGGGCGTGACAAAAGAGATCGATCTTCTTCCTTCCGTGAACTCAGGATCTAGATTTTGCTCAACAAAGATCAATCTCCTTGGAAAACGGATCGATCTTCTTTCCACGGATGACTGGCGCTCCCAGGTTCGGATCGATCCCTTTTGAAGTAGATCGATCTTCTTGAAAAGAGCTCTCTGTCAACTCTCTGTCACAAAAGTAGATCGATCTTCTTTGTATAACATCGATCTGAATGTCTTCACTTGGATTGCTTCTTGCTGGAATAATCAGATCGATCTTCTTTGAATCCCGGATCGATCTGGCTTGAACAGAATTGTCAAAATAGCCTCGTTTTAGCACCAAACTTGATCTAATCTTCGTTGAAGGCTTTTATACCTGAAATACATCATTGACTATCAAAATAGCACTGCTCGGAGACTAACATGACCTAGTTAAAAGGGTGATTTGTGCACTTTTCATGTGTTATCAGATATTTCCGATAGTGTTGAGCCGATCTTGTTTGGATTGTATGAAGATTTACCAAACCCTAGCACCTGTGATGACATCTGTCTTGATGTTGCTCCAACACGTCATATGAGAAATAATTTGGATGAGGTTTTGCCCATTATTAGAGAGTTTGAATTAGGAAATAGTGACATGGTTTCTTGGTGGAGGCACGGATAGGACTTACCATTATTCACACCACATACATCCATGATTATCGCCATGTTGTGCACAACACCCACCGCATGTTCCAAGTCATTCTCTTTAATCTTGCATACATATAAGAAAGATCGTAACCCTTTTTATGTGAGTTGTGATAAAATTTTAAAATGGTTTCTTTTGAAAGAAACATGGTTTTACAATTGGCATCTAAGTAAAGTCGTTAGAAGATGGCTTTTATCGCGGGTCTTCAAATGCTTCCATCACGTAGATGGAGCCTTGGAGTTTAATGAATAAGCTTGGAATGTGTCGAGCTAGCGACAGTAAACCAAGCGCTTGGTGGGAAGCAACCCATCTCAGATTTGCCTTTTGATTAGTTTATTTGAGAATTCTTCTGTGCATGCTTGCTTGTTTTCTAATTAATGCATGTTTGATTTTGGTGTATTCTTGGTTGATTTTTGTACTCCATTGCTCCACTTTTGTACATGGTTGACATTTTTGGTTAGAGATAGATATACACATGTTGGTTTTTGGCTTTGGGGGTGTGCCCCGTGTGTATGTGGCGCTATGTATGTGGATGTGGATGTACTGTAGAGGTAAATAATGAAAATTTGTAGCCCTTGTGTTTCTTGAATAAATGGAGGAGATGCTGTCCAATTTTTCTCTAATTTTGCATGCTTATTCTATATATTTTTTTACTTCATTACCATCACGGGGTATTTCTTCTACTATTTTTCAGGATCTCTATTCTATGGTATGCATATTGCTGCGATGCAGTACAACATCACACATGTACTTGATTTTCATGCTTAACCTTGATCAGCAAATACGGTTTTACCTATAACCAAGGTTACTGTTTCATTAGAAGCATCATCAGGTAATCTTTATCCCTTATCCTATTTCCGTGCTTGAGCACAATCCCGCTTAAGTTGGGGGGTAACGTTAATAAATTTCATGCTTATGCTTAATTTTTTGATAACCGACATTATACATCCCTTGAAATATGTTAGAAGAATGAAATTATGATACTTATTGATAAAGATGCTTGATTTAGAAATTTGTCTTATGAATTATTCAGAAATTTATATGTCATATAAGATTTAGTAAATTTAGCTATGCATGGCATTATCTCTATACTTTAACACTTTTACCATGATGTAGGAATAACCTGACATAACTTAATGTAATTGAGCACTTTCACATGTTTAGGAGTTGAAATTAGATTCTGAGCATGAGACTAGGATAGATTTACAGTTCTCTGTCATGTCACAGAAGATACATAAGCACATGTAATTTTCTGTTCGCAAAAAGTATTTGTATGAATAGTGTAGGGTTTTCAATTTAGTAACCGGGCGGGACGCCTAGTCAGCGTGTTGTTCGCGTAAAACAGTTGAACTCCCTGAAAGAAAGAAAATGAGGATTTCATACTTAGTAATGGGGAAATGTTCCTGACCAGCATGTTGTTCGTGTAAAACGGTTGAATTTCCTTGAGAAAAGAAGAAGAAAGAAGGAAAAAGAAGAAGAAGAAGAATAGTTATTGTTATGTGATAGTGGAAAATATGTGCTTACTTAGGATTGTAATCTTGAATGGTTGAATTTTTGGATATAATGGATACTCCAATGCATGTGGAACATTATTCACACACTAGAGTGTTAAAGTTATTTTTGAATCATGATTAAATATGTTGAAGTATTGAAAATGTGTTATGACCTGTTTTAATTTACCTTATTCTTATGTGATTATGAGTTAAAGAATATATTTATAGATAGTATTTATATTTGATGCATTGGAATTAATGAATATTGTAATTGATTTATGATGATATGTCAAGGGGATGTATAGATGTTTGTGGGTATCATCACTGAAACCCTCAGGAGACTATAAACCCTCCACTGGGGTAACCTAGGGGTTTAAAAGCTTGTTACAGATGCTAAGTGTAATCGTGAGATCTACGAAAGTGGTTAGTTAACTTTTTTTTTTATCTTTTGCTTTGCTTGAGCACTAGCAAAGATTAAGTTGAGGGGTGTGATAAGATATGAAAAGTGCACAAATCACGCTTATAATTTGGCTTTGTTAGTCTCCGAGCAATGCTTCACTGACTATTTTTATCCTATTTCAGGTACACCATACCCTAGTACGAGATAGATTAAGTTTGGAGTTAAAACGAGCTCATTTGGGCAATTCCAGTATGAATGATCGATCATCACATCAGGAAAGGATCGATCATTTAAATGCATTAACTTGACAGAGAGCACCAATTTGAAGGATCGATCTTCCTTCATGGAATCATCGATCATGTATGGACGACAACAATGACAGAGAGCAAGGTTCAAAATGATCGATCTTCCTTCACGACATGATCGATCATCCACGGGGCGTGATCAATAACACAAGGAAAGGATCGATCATCTCCTATAGGAATGATCGATCCTTTACGGGCGTAGCTAGCAATTGAAGACAAATGATCGATCTTCACCCTATGGAATGATCGAACATTTGATTGCCAGTGAACAAAATCAACGGCCCAGATCTAATCCATGAGAGGGATGTTTCTAGGATATAAATAGGCATCTTTTAGGGTTTGATGGGGGCTTCTCTGGAGGGGGAACAACCAGCAGTTTTCTTTTCTTTTAGATTTTTCTTTGGAGATTCTTTTGGAGAAGATCCATGACGGAAGAGTTTCATCAACCTTCACCTACGGATCAAACTCTAAAGATAAGTAACTAAACCCCTCGCTAAGTGATTCTTATGATGTAACTAGAGTTTATACTAGGGATTGCTAAGATCTATGGCTTGTATACCTTTTTGCATGGCTTATATGGATTGATCTTAATTCTTTTATAATTTTGGTGTTGATTTATTGTTGGATGTTTGGATTGTTCTAATGCGTGATAGATCTAGAGCTATAGCATGTTAGGGCTTGGATTGGACTCATCTAATAGGAGGATCATGCTAGAACCATGATATCTCAGATGAACGCTTCTCCATGATTAGGGATTGCTAGAACCACTATAGTAGTGCTAAAACCTCTATAGTAGTGCTAGAACCACTACATTTTATTCATAATCCTCCATTTATCCTATCTTTTTAGATTTGGCCATTAAGGTGTGAGAACCATCTTGATCTTACACCTAAATCCATATTATAACTAGTTTCTGGTGATGAATTCATCCTAATCAAAGGATTCATTAGCGGTGATTATAACTAATCATTATATCGCCGAACTTTAGATTATTGCTCTCGCCGACAAGGAATCATAACCAGAACTTGTTGAGTGATGGAGAGAACTAGCCATTCACCTATCAACCATTAGGAAAGCCATTCAATGTGATTAGTGTACCATAATCTTAGGAAGACCTGGTAGAACCCGTGTTACGGATTAAGAATTTCTTGGTCCCTTTTCTTACATCTATAAATCCTTTTGTTTTAAGCTAGTTTAGTTCATTTTCAAACTTTTCCTTAACTCATTATTAAGAGATTATACAGAGTACTTCAACTCAATCCTACTTCCCTGTGGATCAACTCGGACTCATTGTTAGTTACCCCTAAAGTAGTTCGTTAATAATTTGATTATAAACTTGTAATTTTGAGTAGATTTGTTAAGACACGACACTTTTCAAGCTTTATCAGCATGTGTTAGCTCCTCTTCGGTGGCCCCTACCGGGAAGGTGTTTTGTGGCGCGGCAGCGCGTTGCGGTGCTTGAGGAGTGGTGATCATCGTCTGTACCCTTTTTGCTTAGATATCCTCCTACGGGAGTTTAAATGTAAATATTAACCCTTTCGAGGTTTGTGGATTATTATATTATATCGGTTGACGTTGGTTAATTAACTGTGAAATAAGGGTGTTATGAATTGTTTCGGAAGACCAATAGATTTGAGGGAACCCTCGCCAAAAACTTTCCGTATTTAGTTAGGTTTCGGTTCGTGTCGCCCAGCCTGGTTGGGCTTTCACGGGTCAGGGCGCGACATTGAAGGTGACGAAATAAGGCAGCCGAAGGTGAAGATGAAGACCCTTATATTTGTAAAAATTTATGTGAGTTATATAAAGTTGAAGAATTTGTGCAAGTTTTGGCAAGAGTTGTAGTATAAGTTTGTATCATTTGTGTGAGAGGACAGTTGAAATTGTAATTTGACATAAATTGATGTAAGCTACTAAAGTTGTGTCAAACCAGGATGTAAGTTATGCTAATTGATGTAATTTTTTGCAAAAGTTGTAGCAAACACTTGTTAAAGTTGTTCGCGCGCGAAATTGTCTTTCGGCAAACACAACAATCGAGATGGATCAGGGACGTGAATTCTCCAACCTCCTCGAAAGCGAGCGAGGGTGCTAAAGTTGCAAAATAAGATAAGATGAAAATGAGTTCAATGTAATATAACAAGAACACAAGGATTAGCTCTGGCGACACCGAAATCGGCTCCGTAAAAAATATAATATACTTTATTAATTGCAAATGCGGCACCGTTGACAATTCCGACGAAGTTACTTTCTGGCAAGCAGGTGCAAGTAAGTTACAAAAATGCAGGGCGGACCTGTGAAACAAGAGTACATGGCGGACCAGCGAAAAAACTAAATCTATGATACAAACAGCGGCCAAGCCTACTGATAAAAGAGTCCACTCTGGTTTATGGTTGTTGTTGAGGGTCTTTCTTTATTGCCTCTTCCTTGGCTTTTATAAGCCTTAAAATAACTGCAATATAACTACTCCCATGAACTCCTCTATTTGCTCACATCATGGAATGTGTCCCTTGTCTTCAGCTTCTAAGTAGTTAAGCCTACTATCCATTTTCTTTTCATTCCATAATGAGATGGTTTGGCAATTTCGTTATATTTATGAAGCTGCCACCTGATGGTGTCCGCAGCCTTTCTTTCAATTTTTTCCAATGATAAAGTTCGCATTTGGTGACACTTTTAGAATGAAAATTGTAGATTTTCTAATTATCTTTCCAACAATACCTAAATCACCTAATTTGAACATCGGACAGGAGTTATGAGCAAAGTACTCTTGCTACATGATAGTATCACGTGATGGAAGAATTCATCCATCGACGATTTTGTCCAATTTTCATTAATGTTATCACATGGCATCAGATCGTGGCTTTTCGAGCCCTCTTTCCAACGGTCCAAGAATCGTCTAATTCGGACATTGAATGACAAGGTTATGGACGAAAAACCAACCAGACATAAAGAAATAAGGTAGTCAGCGACGATATGAAGCTCTACGAAAATGATGGCCCACACAAAAATACCAGCGAAAGGCAAATATATCATTTTCACCTAGATAATTATGGTTTTTCCCTTACAAGCTTATATTCTAAATTTGATGCACCACATATCCAAATTCAAAACACTCATCTTCAGCAAACTTGTAGTTCTCCAAAAACGCTTGCCAACGATCTAAAAATCAACTAATTCTGATGTCGTATGTAAAAGTTATGGTCAAAATACTATAATCATATCGGAATTGAGGATGAGGACAATTTCATGGCAATTTCGTGAATATTACGAAATTGCTATAAAATAACATGCATCCCAATCGTCCTTATGACTTGGTGCAATTTTATGGCTAACATCCCCCCCTCGTCTTTCTGAAATTTTTTAATTCAATCAATTTTTGGAAAGACCGTATATAATTGCCTATCATGTCTAGCTTTCATTTTTTTGTTTTTGTTTGCTTTGCTGCGCCGATCCTTTCATCATTAGCTTCTTCCTTTGTCAAATTGTAGTCTTGTAAAACTGCTTGGATGTGTTTATGGTGATGAATCGTCCATAACCGAAATATTTGGACAATTTTGGTCAATTAAATCGTCCACTATCAACTTAATCATAACCATATTCACATTATTCTTGGGATGCTTGTATTTCGTTAATCCATCTGCTGCTAAACTATCACTTAGACATTTTTGTTCACTTGTACCATCCACCTCTAACTCATCTCTTGAGAATTTTTCATTCATAGACCCATTCATCTCTAAGCCATCATTTATTCTTTCGTCCATGCAATCATCCACCTCTTCATCACTCTGAATTTTTTTATCCTTCTCCAACTTGACTGTTGGAGACTTTTGGCCTATTGAATCGTGCATGGTCATATCTATCTTCAATTTCTTCTCTAGACATTTTTCTTTCGTCAATGTCTAGGTCTTTGACAATGAAATAAAATTGATCTCATCAAAGCAACACATTACATGATCGCCATTCATTGATTGGTGAACAAATTTCTCCCATAATTTCACGCAATAATACATCAAAAAATGGCTTAATTGCTGCTTGAAGAGCCAAAACATGCGCTGTATTAGAGTAATTCGATGTTACCTTTTTGCCATAGTTTAACTCATTCGTCGCATACTTTTGGGTTGGCATAAAATAATCATTTGGCCATTCATTTGTCCAGCTATTGCCATACATATTTGGCCTACGATTATTCGCAGGATGTTGCTCCTCATCACTAGCGTCTTCGATGATGAGCGCGTCTCCATACTGTTCTCCTACTATATTGCCTGATTTAAATCTCATTTGGCATCTCCTTAGCGCACTGAGTCTCACTGGGCGTGCCAAAAATGTTCGCGAGCGAAATAGTCTTTCGACAAACACAACAATCGAGATGGATCAGGGACGTGAATTCTCCAACCTCCTCGAAAGCGAGCAAGGGTGCTAAGGTCGCGGAATAAGACAAGACGAAAATCAGTTCAATGCAATATAACAAGAACACAAGGATTTGCTTAAACGGCACCGAAATCGGCTCCGTCGAAAATATAATATACTTTATTAATTGCAAACGTGGCACCGCTGACGGTTTCGATGAAGTTACTTACTGGCAAGCAGGTGCAAGTAAGTTACAAAGATGCATAGCAAACCTGCGATACAGGTGCGATACAGGAGTGCAGGGTGGACCTGCGAAAAAACTAATAGGATACAAAAAGCGACAAAGCCTGCTAATAAAAGAGTCTATACTCTGTTTTATGGTTGTTGTCGGTGGGTCTTTCTTTATTGCCTCTTCATTGGCTTTTATAAGCCTTAAAATAACTGCAATGAAACTGCTCCCATGATCTCCTCCGTTTGCTCTCGTCGCGTCATGTTTCCCATGTCTTCAACTACTAAGTAGTTAAGCCCACTATCCTTTTTCTTTTCGTTCCATGATGAGATGTTTTGGCAATTTCGTTATATTTACGAAGCTGCCACCTTATGGTGTCCGTAGCCTTTATGTCAATTTTTCCTTATGATAGATTCTGCATTTTGTAAAACCTTCAGAATGAAAGTTGTAGATTTTCGAATTGTCTTCCTAACGATACCTAAATCACCTAATTTGGACATCGAACGGGAGTTATGAGTAAAATACTCTTGCTACATGACGGTATCGCGTGATGGACAAATTCGTCCATAGAAGATTTTGTCCAATTTTCATTGGTGTTATCTCATGGCATCAGATCGTGGCTTTTCGAGTCCTCTTTCTAATGATCCAAAAATCGTCCAATTCGGAATCTTAATGACAAAATTATGGACGAAAAACCAACCATACGTAATAAAATAACACAGTAAGCCGGTGATATGAAGCCCTACGAAAATGAAGCCCCATGCAAAAATTTCAGTGAAAGGCAAATATATCATTTTTGCCCAGACAATTGTGGTTTTGTCCTTCCAAAGTTCTATTGCAGATTTTACGCACCAAACGTCCGAATTAGGCAAACTCATCAACAGCAAACTTGTTGCTCTCCGAAAAAGCTTTCCAACCATCCAAAACTCAACCACTTCCGAGGTCATATGTGAAAGTTATGATCAAAATACTATAATCATATCAGAATTGAGAATGAGAACGATTTCATGACAATTTCATGAATATTACGAAATTTCCATCAAATAACATGCATCCTAATCGTGCTTATGACTTGGTATAATTTTATGGCTAACAGTTATGGCATTGACTAGTTTGGAAAATATGTAATTGCAAGCCTTGTTTTTTTCTTATAATCTTCTTGTCTACTCAGGGCTATTCAATAAGAGTCCCAATCTACGGACTAAATGTAGCTTAAATCTCTGCATAAATTATTGTCATTAGTAAATGTATTGATGCTAATGTTCTTCAGAGGCAGATATGATCTTATTGGTCACGACATATGAATTGGTGGAGAGACAGCATGTTATATGTTCTTAATTTGTATAGTTTTTACTTTTATCCATGGAGAGATAGTATGCCTACCTTAATCTAGTCGTTTCTACAAGTTTCTAAAAAGCTTAAAGAGTAGCTAATTAGCCCAATATTTTCTTTTCTTAATTGCATGGTCTAGCTATATGATTGTGCGGTGGATACGTTTTATCATGCAAACCGATCTGGGTCCCAATACAAACATATGTATTCATATATAGGCTTAAATATGTGTTTCGTCCCTGAGGTTTCGGACAAGTTTTTATCAAGTCCCTGAACTTTAAAAATTCTACATTGAATCCCTAAGCTTTTATGAACCGGCTTAATCTGGTCCTTCCGTCCATTGACCGTCTATCGGTCTAACGGCGACTCAGCTGAATCTTAACACGAACCGGTCAATCGGATTAATTGGAATTAATTTTGACTTTTTTTTACATGTTTTGATAGTTCTTCACCGTCTCTTTTCTCCGCTCTTTCTCTCTTGTCTTTCCCGTTGAGGTGTCTCTGCTCTTTCCCGTCGACGTGCCCGGCGAGGGTGGCGACGAAGCTCTCCTCCACCTCGAGTAGATCTCCTTCGCCAGGAAACTCCTCCGCCTCGATGATGAGAGAGCTCCGGCTCGATCGACGGCGATGACGGCTGACCGGCGGGCAAGACCGGCAGGGATGAGGTCATGGTGGCCTGAGAACTTGTTTGGATTACCGGATAGGTTCTCAAGGGCCGCAGGGTAGCGACAAACGGCATGGTGGGTGGTCGCGTGTAGTTCCAGCAGATGGAGATGGGTACCTCATCCTCTCGGGCGGCGGCAGCGGCGGATTCCTCGCGGTGTGGGTGGTCACGACTGAGATGGGACATCACTGAGCTGATCCTCTCGCACCTCTCGCTCCACTCAATCGTGGCCGCGGGAGTCGTCTGCCGCCAGTGGCGTGCGGTGCAGTGGTGACCCACCGTTCCTTCGCCGACCGCGCCGTGGCGTTCCCCTCCCCTCGCCGTCCGTGGCTCCTCCTCCCCGTCGTCGATCTCCAAACCGCCCATCTCGACTCCCTCTTTGGCTCCTCCGGGTTAATCTTCGCCACCACTCCCTCCTCCCGCTTCCTCTACTCTTCCCTCCCCCACGCACACCCGTGGCGCCACACCCCGCCCCTCTCCTCCCCCCGCTGCAACCCACTCATCGCCGTCGATGACTTCCCCGCCGCCGGCTCGGTCCCGAGGTTCATCATGGTTGGCGGGGCCCGGTTTATTGGGGGATTGGTCGACATAGAGGACCGCCTCGCTGCGGAGATCTATGACCCGGTAGCCGGGCGACATAGAGGCCCGGGTTCATCTTCGCCACCACTCCCTCCCCCCGCTCCCCCACGAGTTCCGCCAGGGGAACTCCTCCCAGTGGCTGTCCTCCGCGCACCTAGGGGGTCGCCGCATTTTCTTCGTCCACGAGATCTACTCCGGCCTCGTCGCCGCCCTCGATCTCGATCGCCGGATCTGGTCTAACGTGAGGCTACTCCGACCCACACTTGCACGCGCAGCCTCTCATTGCAGCACTCGAGCGAGGGCTAGTCTTTGGTTGTTCCCGAACGGCTCAGCGACGACGAAGACGAGGTCTTCATTCCACGCTGGCTACGCATCGTTGCGGGTGATGCCGGAGGGATGGGTGTGTGGCACCTGGAACCCCAGGGTCACGCAGACAGATACACCGGCGTCTCTCGACACCATTAATATCACGTCATGAGCTTCGAGCATCGGTTTGCACTGTGCCGACGTTAGTAGATAGACGGCGAGTGGACGGAGGGATCGGCTTAGGCCGGTTCGGAAAGTCCAGGGGTTCAATTGAGAATTTTTAAAGTTCAAGGACTTGATAAAAACTTGTCCGAAACCTCAGGGACGAAACACATATTAAAACCTTCATATATATATGGATTTGCTTGAAGAATGTGAAGATGAGATGCTTGTTTTCGTAGATATTTGGCTATCTATTCTACAATTAGGCATAAAGGCAAAAATAGGAATCCCGTCGGTATGTGTTTATGCAAGTGGAGTAATATATATAATCTTTAAATTGAGTATTAATATCATTTTAATATGGGAAACAATGACTAATCTATTTTTACAACTAACGCTTCCAAAGAAATAAATTAATTGTATTAACAAAATGAAACATGTTAGTTAAAATGTTATAATTACATCTCATGAATTAATAGGCGGTATGTTCACCACCAACATTGGAGGGTGACCATGTCCCCATTTCAGCACCACTCCAGCACCAACCAAACACCAGAATTCATATAATCACAAAACTCAACCTACACTCCAACCCCAGCCAAATAGCAAAAAGTGTCAGAATTCACCAGAACTCAACATCCACTCCAGGTTTAACCAAACACCAGAAATTGACAGCCCACTTTAGGGAAACTCACTCCATCGAAATCACACATCATAAAGTCACTTTAGTCCAGCCTATTTTTGAGGAACCAACCAGGCCCATAACGTCAACTACAAAACAAGATGTGCTTGAAAACATTCATTATGTCATATTAAACAAAGACAAATCTAAATTTTTACCCAATGTCACAAAAAACACTTTTTTCTTTTTTCACCATATTTTGATATATTTATTCTTATTTATTTGTTACAACCAAACAGTGTCTTCTTGGCCATTACAATCATTATGCCACATATCTCAATTTTAAAATTAAATATGACAATATACACTCATATAAGTGTATGCATATTAGTTATCCATATGAACAGGTAGAACACGCAAACACTTATGTTACAAAATCAAAGACTATCGCCCCATAAGTCTCAGTAATGTATGTTACAAAATCATTACATCTATTCTTGCTAATCGCCTCTGCAGAGTCCTTGGTGAATTGATTGGACCTAAGCACTCGACATACATTCCGGGGCGGAGCATCTTCGACAACATATCTTCAGCACAAGAACTCCTCCACTCCCACCATCGTGCACCTAAGACCAAGGGTCTCATGGCGATCAAAGTCGACATCCAATCTGCTTATGTAGCGTACGCTGGTCTTTCCTGATGCGTGTGATGGAGTCCATGGGCTTTCCACAAGTGTGTAGAAGTTGGATTTATGCCTGCATTTCCTCCTCTTCTTTCTCCATTATTGTAAATGGCGGTGTTGCTGACTTTTCTGTCTCTAGAGGCATTCGCCATAGGGATCCTATATGCCCCTATTTATCCCTCCTTGTGCAGGAGGTGCTTGCACAATTGTTGAAGAAGCTTGCTGGAGTTAAATTCTATCGCAGTAGCCGGTCGTTTTCTCATTTATTATACGTTGATGACTGCTTGTTTGTGACAAAGGCTACGGCTGAGGAGGCGCACAAGATCAAGATCATCTTCGAGGAATTCTTCCATCTCTCGAGACTCAGGGTCAACCAGGCAAAATCTCAGATTCTTTTCTCTCCACGTGTTGAGGCATCTCGAAGGCTCAATTTATGTCAGATTCTTGGGATAGCTAAGGTTTCTTATTTTCTCAAATATTTGGGGGTGCCTATTGATGGAGGAAGGCTGAAGGTTGCTGCATTCAATGATTTGATTGAGATTTTTCAACGTCGTCTGAGCAGCTGGTCTTCGTTGAAATTATCTGGACCGGGACGTGTAGTGTTAATCAAGTCCGTTCTGTATGCCTCTCCCACTCACACCTTCTTTGTAACACACGTTCCCAAGTCTGTAATCAAAAAGCTGGAGTTTCTAGCAAGGAAATTTCTATGGAATTGGAAGAACGCTGGCAAGAGCTCTTGGAAGTGTGCCTATTCTCCTCGTGAAGCTGGTGGTCTGGGCCTTCGTGACCTCTCCACTTGGCAAATGTCGCTTCGTCTTAAACGTGATGCCAGTCTAATTATGGAACCAAATTCCATTTGGGCTTCAATTACTCGAGAAAAATACAAATGGAGTGGGAACTTGCCTCTAGGCAGAGTGCCTAGCAGGAGCTCTTCACACTGGAAGAGAACCTGTGCCGCTGCACGTAAGCTTCATGAAGGGCTCAGATGGATTCCATCAATTAATGGCCAGGTTAGTGTTCTCTCGGATCTCTGGCTTCCAGATTTGCCTCTCTCTGCTTCTCTAACACTGGTTTCTAATCTCCTCCCTTCAAACTTTTTGGTTCGTGATCTTCTGGATGAAGGTGGCAATTGGAGAGAAGACTTACTCCATGAATTCTTCCATTGTGACCTTGCTCAAGCTATCCGTGTGGTCCGACTTGATAGATCCCTGCTGAAAGATAAGCCAGTTTGGAGATTCTCCAGGAATGGCGCCATCTCTACAAAATCCATCTTTTCTTGGCTTTCAAGTTTGGAATCATCCTGGGAGGGAGAAGCAGATGCTGGTGGCTGGTTGAATTTCTCGAAATTGCCAGTGGGACCTCGAGTAAAATTTTTCCTATGGCGCTTCATCCAAGGGAATATCACAACCTTAGAAGATCTCCACAGATGGGGTAGCTCTCCCGATCCTCTTTGCCGAAGGTGCCGCGCATACCCCGAGTCCATCTCCCATCTTTTCTTCTTTTGTGACTTCTCTGCTGAAGTCTGGGGCCGAGTTCTGAGAGCCAGACAGTGGCCATCCTCGGTTGGTAGTATCTGGCGAATCCTTTCGGTATCTGGGCGATCTGGGCCGTCTAAATATAAAACCATGGTCGGATACATCCTTTGGTGGCTCTGGAAAGATACTCTTCAACAACCAAGGTGTGCCGGCGGTGAAGCTTTCCCAACTCATATCCAGACAGATAAGAGAATTTTCTCTTACTTTCTCTCCTTCTCCTCCAATCTCCCCCTCCTCTATGGATGCTTCCTCAGTCTTATGGACTGACGCGGCAGTTCAGCGAGGAGTTGCAGGTCTTGGAGCTGCCCTCTTCTCCAATTCAGCGGTGATCTGGATGTCTCAAGGATCCCGACCTGTATCCTCAGTGGTTGAGGGAGAGCTTTGGGCCATAGAAACTGGGTTGGCACATGCGCTCCAAAGAAATGTTCGAAGAGTTATAGTTGAATCTGATTCTCTTTTAAGCGTCGGATTCATAAATGGGAGATTTGAATGGCCCAAAGATCTTGCGGCTCCTCTTCTCTCGATTTGGAGACTTACAACATCTTTCTCCTCTGTTAATTTTATTCATATCCCTCCGGAGTTAAACTACGTGGTGGATATCTTGTTGCCTCTGCGTGAGCAGATTTATCAGGGCTAGATCCTTGAGAAGTTGTATCGATCTTTCGCCTTAACTAAGCAAAAAAAAGAAAAGAAAAAAAAGAACACGTAAACACTTAAGTATATTATATCATATATGTGACGATACACTCAATTGATGCCTACAGGTCAAGTATTGCTGTGACTCTGGAGTACACAACAACGCGCCGTACGTGTCTCTTTGTTGAAGAAACGCGAGGAAACATGACTAGCCTGTTTCCTTCTAGTTATCCATTGTTGCTAGCTTCAAGCTCCTTCGCCAGCATCCTTGTAATCTCGGATCGAGCCATGTCCGGCCCCTCGCTCCTCATAAACACCTCGGCCATCGCCGCCGGCGTCACTTGGACTTTCGAAAGCAGCTCCTCCACCTCCGCCCACTCAACCATTCGGCCGTCATGGTAGACGTCGGAGAAGAAGTAGCTACTCACCAGTGTCCTCAGCGCCTCCACTCCACAGTAAGAGAGGTCGACGTGCACGCCCAGCCTCCCCGGCCTCAGCATCGCCGGGTGCACCCTCTCCTTGTTGGTAGCTGTCACTACGACAATCCTCTCCTGTCCGCAGCACGGCCACAGCCCATCCATGAAGTTGAGCAATATCTCAGACGAGAGGTGGCTTTGGCTCGGCTCTCCGTCATGTCTGTCAATGTCTTCGATCACGATCGCCGACTTCCTCCTCGTCCCAGCTAACAGCCGTCGGAGCTGTGTATTGCTCGCCACTGCTGACAGCTCGAGATCATAGACGTCGAACTCTAGAAAGTTCGCCATTGCCGCCGCCAGACTAGTCTTTCCAGTCCCCGGAGGACCGCAGAGGAGGTACCCCCGGTTCCCAGCTCTTTTCTTTTCCTGGAAACTGACGAGGTCCCTCATGAGTTTCGACTTTAGCACCGGATCGATGGCAAGAGAACTGAAAGTGGATGGATGCGAGAAGGGCACCGACGACCATAACGAGCCCTTCTCGCCGGAGATGCCGTTAGTGTAGAGCTTTCTTTCTCGTTGGTTCGCCTCGAGCATCGGCGGAAAGTAGCTCTCTCTGATGATATCATTGAGCCCCCGGTCGAAGGACAACTCGATGACTCTCACGCCGGAATCTTTTGCACGGATGCTCCAACGGACCTCAATACCTTCGAGCTCGTCGTGGAGGGTCTGCACATGGCTCGTGTCGACTATGAAGGAGTAGCCCGGGGGTGTGACGCTGTCGGTGGCCTTAACGATGGCGGCCGACGACGAGAACTTGTTGTTGAGGTAGCGGAGTGTGGCATCAAAGGTGTCCGAATGGCTGTCGAACTCATCAAACTCATCGATCACAATCGACACCTCGCGTCGCCATGAGATTGCCCGGCGAAGCCACGAGGAGAGGAGGCCGGGTGGCGCGAACTGGATCAGGACATATCGCACAGTGAGAAGAATTGCTAACAGTGAGCCAAGCCCGGTCGACCATGCGAAGAGCATGGCTGGAGGCTTGTGATGGATCGGATGAAGAAGCATTCCTACAAGCAGAGTAATGGTGTTGTGGGGAGGATTGGCATCTGTTTAAGGTACATGGATGTGTCAAATCAGAAGGACGAGGGTCATCTGTCATTGTTTTCTTTTTCCTATTGGACGGCACAAGGCACAAATCCGTGCCAACTTGCAACAAATGGGGGGATGAAAGGGACAAATATTCCACTGGGGTAAAGGGAGACGGGAGATCTTTTAGGTGTACCGTTCAATTTGATTAATTTAAATTTTTATAAATTTTGGAACTAAGTAAGAGGAAGGAGCTCCTCTTCACTTGAATTGCCTCTCTCGTCACAATTCCACAGGGTAAGGTCCTCCTTATACATAGGTCAGTCATAATTCACAGGATAAGGTCCTCCTTATATAGAAGCCAATCGTACATATCGTACATGATAACAAATAACTTTTTTTCCACCCTTATCAATTGTGTTGGTGGTTACCCAAATATGGTCATCCATTTCTCATGTTACAACACTCCTCTTGGATGGCCACTAAAGAATATGCCTCTTTCAAAACCTCTACTAAGCAAAACCCAATGGGATAAAAACTCACTGAAGGAAAAGAATATGTCATTCTTGCTTAGAGAGGTATTAGGTTGTCAAGACTGCCTTGTTAAAATCTTGCCAAGGAAAACACAGTCGAAAAAAACCTTAGCGAAGGAAACTACATTACCTAAATACCTTCTAAGATCATGACTCCCCCTCATGAAGATATAAGGCAAACTTCATGTGCTTAGCACAAGAGATATTTGAGACGACACATTCCGATGTCATACACTAACTTTCTGAATGTTGTCGTCGGTAGTGCCTTTGTAAATAGATCGGTCAAGTTGTTGTTGGAACGTATCTTCTGGATATCAATATCACCGCTCTTCTGGAGTTCATATGTGATGAAAAACTTTGATGATATATGCTTGGTTCTGTCACCTTTGATATAACCGCCTCAAATTTGAGTGATGCATGCAGCATTATCTTCATATAATATCGTTGCGGTATTTTTGATTGAAGATAGTCTACAAGTGTCATGAATATGCTCTATCATACTTCTCAGCCAGATAAACTCTCTACTTACTTCATGAATAGCAAGTATCTCAGCATGATTGGAAGAGGTGGCGGTTAATGTCTACTTCATAAATCTTCAAGATATAGTAGCGTTGCCATACAAAAAGATATAGCTGGTTTGAGATTTGGCCTTATGTCGATCAGAAAGGTAAGCATCTGCATAGCCAACCAATTGTGGTTTCGAATCATTTGAAAAAAAAATAGTCCGAGATCTGTAGTGCCACGAAGATATTGCAATATGTGGTTGATCCCATTCCAGTGCCTTCGGGTAAGTGCAGAATTGAATCTTGTTAATAGATTAACTACAAAAGCTATATCGGGTCTTGTGCAATTTGCAAGATACATGAGAGCTCCAATTGCACTAAGATATGGTACTTCAAGACCTAGGAGTTCTTCACCATCTTCATGAGGGCGGAAATGATCCTTCTTCACATCAAGAGATCGGACAACCATTGGAGAACTCAATGGATGAGTTTTATCCAAATAAAATTGTCTCAGAACCTTTTCTGTAAAATTTGATTGGTGAACCAATATTCCACTAAAGTACTTGATATGTAGACCAAGACAGAATTGTGTATTTGCAAGATCTTTCATTTCAAATTTCTTTTTTAAATAGTTAGATGCCTTTATGAGCTCTTCAAGAGTTCCAATTAAATTCAAGTCATCGACATATACTACAATAATAATAAATTCGAAATTTAATTTTTTGGTGAAGACACGTGGGCAAACAGGGTTGTTTATGTATCCCTCTTTCAGGGGGTATTCATTGAGCCGATTGTACCACATCCGGCCAGACTGCTTCAACCCATATAAAGATCTTTGAAGTTTAATAGAATACATATCCCGGGATTTATTTGCTTTAGACAACTTAAATCTTTCAGAGACTTTTATATAAATGTCACTATCTAATGACCCATACAAGTATGTCGCGACTACGTCTATTAAATGCATATCTAGTCTTTCTAAGACTGCTAAATCAATCAAGAAGCGAAAGGTTATTGGATCCATTACAGAAGAGTACGTCTTCTCATAGTCTACACCAGGTTTCTGCGAGAAACCTTGTGCTATAAGCCGTGCTTTATATCTCACTATTTCATTTTTCTTATTTCGCTTGCGCACAAATACCCATTTGTATCCTACTGGTTTGACATCTTCTGGTGTCTAGACTACTTGTCCAAAAACATTTCATTTTAAAGTGAGTTCAATTCAGCTTGAATAGCTTCTTTCCATTTTAGCCAATCAACTTTACATCAACACTTTTCAACGGATTTTGGCTCAAGCTCTTCATTACTTCTGGTAATGTCAAGAGCAACTACATATCCAAATAAGTTGTTGACAACAGTTTCATTTATGTTCCACCTTTTCTCAGTGCGCACACAATTTATCGAGATCCCATGATTTTCATATATCTTGACCTCTTCAGGAGGTGCTTGAACCTCTTTAGGAGATGTCTTTTCGAATCAATTCTTACTTGGAATACAAACTTCGTGTTTGTTAATCTCTTCAGGAGTATCAACCTTATGACCAGTTTGTTCTTGTTCTTTTCTTTTCCTTGGGACCTTATCCTTGGTGCCAATATGTCTCCCACGCTTCTGGCGTTCTTTAGATTCACATGCTTTAGGTTCCTCGGATTGTTCTTCATGAACATTAATCTGATCTAGAGCATTTAAAGCTAGAATATGTGATTTCATCACTCACTGTGAATCTGTAAATGCATCAAGCATCTGATTCGTAATCTTCTGCAAATGTCTAATCTTCTGAACTTCGAGTTCAGTCTAAGTTGTCCTAGGATCAAGATGAGACAACGTCGAATTGTTCCATACAATTTCATTTTGAGCTTTTGGCTTCTTCTTGTCTCCCCGTAATAGTGGGAAAACTGACTCATCAAAATGAGAGTCAGCAAGATCTAAACAAATCTCTTGTTAAAGGCTCCAGATCTATAATGATAGAAGGAGAATCAAAGCAATTGTAAATACCAAGTGGGCTTTGATGTCCCATCTTGGTTCTCTGAGGTGGAGAAATTGGGATATAAACAACACATCCAAAAATCTTTAAGTGGGAAATATTTGGTTGTTGGCCAAAAACAAGTTGCACTGGTGAAAATTTATGATATGCAGATGGCACTGCAACAAATATAATATATAGTGACGAAATCGATGCGATAAATATGAATTTGTCACAAAAAAGACACATATTGCAACCAATATTAGCTTCGTCACAATAATACATGCCCAATCATGTAATTGCAACTACTTGTAATTTCATCACAATAGTTTGTCACAATAAGTCAGTAATTGTGACAAACTATGTTAATGTCACAATAGATTGTCATAATAAGATTTGAATAATTATATAGTGACAAAAATTATCTCGTCAAAATAATATTATCACAATAAATTTATATATAAATATATAGTGACAAAGATATTCATCATAATAATATAACATTTTATATCTTATAATAAATTTATTACAAAATTTTTCATCACAATAAGTCATAGCTCTCCTGGAAAACATTTATCCCCTCTTTTACTTATTTTTGCCCGATCAATCCGAGGCCGCAGCTCGCCTTCTCTGCGAGCTCTCTCTCCATCCGATCTCTAGAGAGATCTCTAGAGTGAGAGAGAGAGAGAGATCTCTCTCCCTCCCTCGACCTCGTCGTCCACTACCTCATCAAAGCCCTCTGCGCCGCCGCCGAACTCCGCCTGGCATCCTTCATCGAGAGAAGGGGTGGAAGGCGAGAAGGGGAAGCAGGATCTCGCAGCTCCTCCGACGAGGTGTGCCTCCCGGATCCCGCAATTCCTCCGACGAGGTACGCATCTCTCTCTCTATCTCATGTGTGCCTTCTGGCTGATCTATGTGTAGCTTCTAGACTTTCTCGATCGATGGATCTCTTTGTTTCTGGTCCTCTGCGAGGAGGAATACGGCTTCCATCCCCTGGGTGGCCTCTTTCTCCTCTGCGACCTAGAGTTCTTCGATTGGGTGGTGGACGCCCTCGAGTCCGACGAGGGCCGGTTCGGAGGTCTGGGTTTGGATGCCTTCCTGGCGCTGTACGCCGATGTCGCCGACGAAGAGCCCTCTTTTTCTTCTTGCAATAAGCAGGCGGTGGTTATGACTCCTAGCTTGGGATGCGCGCGGCGTCTTCCATGGGAGGATCCAATATGCTAGAGTCTGATACATCTCTTTTTAGAAGTTTCTAATCTCCTTCTTAGCTTTTGGGTTTCTTTGGTTGGTTGGTGTACAGAGCTTAGGATGATCCGAGGAGTGGGATGTACTTTGATTTTCATCTCTAAATCCATCTATGGATTCCCCCGACTGTCGGAATTCATTGAGATGTGAGGCTTTAGATGAGTCCTCCTATGGGTTTATTTTTCTTTTTTTCCGAATTTTTGGTACTTGGTTATTTTTAGTGCATGCTAACTGTGATGAGTACTCAAAGTCTCACACATGCTTTGAGGTTGATATTTAATGCTTTGCTAGTTGTCTCTGCAATTAGGCTTCTGGATTTGCAATTTTCCTTTTCCTTGTTTTCTGTGAGTCAGATTAACCTGTGGACTTTAGCTTCACAGTTAGCCTGGACTTTTTTTCTATCTCATCAATGTATTGCCTTTGCTGACAATGCTATATTGTTAATCCATGATCTTTTGGAAAAGTTGACATTAAGAAGATTGTGATCATTTATAATAATGCATGTCTCATGGGGCAGGATAGTGCTCCTGATTGGAGGGAGAACTGAGCCAGTGAGTGATACAGTAGCAGGTTGGATTTTGGGGCATTTCAATGCTTCAACATTAGGTAGAAACTTGGATTCCATTACCACCTAGACTATTACTTTACTCCAATTTCTTCATTCATTTGGGAAATAATATCTTTAAGCAAGGAAGAAAAAACATGAAACTATATGTTTTTAATTGGATCCCAAACTGTTTGGGCAAGATCTGGTCAAATTGGAAACTTATTAATTAGCACATAAAGAATGCGAAGAATGAATCAATTAAGATGTAATTGAAGTTTGTGACGTATTTAGTTTAAAGGAATTAAGCTTGATTAAGGTTTGAGAGCTCATTTGTTGAAGGGGTAGCTGAATAAGTTTTCTTTTTTTGTTTGTCAACACAGAGTAACAGCTCACTGAATAAAAAATTGATTGAATTGACTGGCAATGACTCGATCAAGCTTGTAGGGGTACAACATTTGAATCATTGGAAATTCCTTAGGGTGTAGAAAAACATTGGTTGATAGCATCTTTTGATTCTTGACAGTTTATATAAACAGAGGGTAATTTGACTCGTAAAAATTTATTGGTCTTGGTCTCTTTGCCACCTCCCTTCTTTTTGCTTGCTAATTTGTTCCAATTCAATAGACTCTTCTTTCGTTTTTGATATAGTATAGTTGTTCATAATGCCTAGCCATGTCACAGTAAAAGTTCCTTGTTTAGTTATAAGGAACTAGGTTCTCTCCATACTCCTTGTTTAATTGCTAATAGAGTTGTCATTAAAATCTTATTTTAATATCTGATGCGTTGTGCCTTGTAGCCAATAAAATCTTACTTTTGCTTGTATTGTCGTTAGATATCACTAGAGAACTTGATCTGTGGATGCTAGGGAATATGTTTGTGATGGAATTGGTATAATTTTCAATTTTTGATTCATGATAGATATTCAAGAATGGATAGAGGATGGATGCAGCTTGAGGATAAATTAAGGAAACAATTGGATTCTCTGCTTGAAGGCTTCAAGCTGCATAAGGGTAAGCTTGTTAAAATTCTCTCTCTGTTATGTAATCTACTGTTGATTAAATTTTAATGTTAGATGGTTCATTTTGTGAAGTATGAGATGGATCCTTGAATATTGGGTTGGTGTAAACAACTTTGATAGTAGAATTTAAACTTCTCATTAAGCTGTTTGGTGACTGAGATTCTGTCATGAAAGAGGTTGGGATTCTGTCATGAGAGGCATTACTCAATGTGTCTGTGGATATGAGGACTCAATGGAAGTTTGGTAGTTAAAATACCTGATGACTACACCAGGCCCTGTTTCTTTCTAGGTTCTTTGTTTCTTAAATAATGGAAGTTTGGAAGTTTGGTACTTTTTTGTTTCACAGAAAGACAACCAGAAACAATAGAATTTTGTTATCATGAGAACAAAAGAATTCTATTTTAAATGCACAGTGCATTCTAACTTTGCTTTTAGTCCTGAGGAAGAATATGGAAGTCAGTGCAAGTGAACTGGCTTTTCCCTATTGTTTTTTTAGTGAACAAACTTTGACTACGGGGAGATAGGATTAGATTGGGTGATTAGTTTAGGAAGTGGTTGCTGGTCATCTGGATTAAATCCAAGAACTTGAGGGTTTGTGATAAGGAATTCTAAGGAAGTGATAAGGCAATGCTCTTGCTTGGAAAGCATACAACTTGAGGCATTTTTTAGTAGCTGAATCAGCATGATTTATTCTCATTCTTTGTTGATGTGTGTTTCTTTTGTAGATTGACATGCACACAATTGAAGTCAGCAACTTGGACAGACAATTCTTATTTCTTTTGCTGGCGACTCTTACCGGACAAGCAGCTCTGAGACTTGCAGAAAAATACTTATTTTGGAAGCAATTGAGCAACTTAGTTGGAAACTAAGTTTTACTTGTCATATTAGTTAGATAGTTGACATCATCTATTCGTGGTTAGTAATTGTAGTAGTTATTATTGTTCACAGGCTGACTTTGTATACTTTGATGGTCATTTTGCCAAGTTAATTGATAGCCAATGTTTTGTAATTGGTGATTTTTTTCTCAATTTATTAAAGCTGATTTTTAATTATTTACAGGTATAAATACATTTATGGTGACAAAATAGTTGTCACAATATTGTATCTATTGTAACAAATTATTTTGTCATTATAAGTCAAATAAGTTTATTACAACGAAGTTATTCTCACAATAGTCACATTTATTGCAACAAAATATGTTGTCGCTATTTTTGTACTAGTGATGAAATCATTTGTCGAAATAAATCATTTTATTGCGACAAACATATTGTGACAAAAATTTTGTTAAAAATTATCGTGACAAAATATTTTAGTCGAAATATTCCCCATGTCGAACATGCCTATCGCGACAAAAACATACATATGGCCACGAAGTCTTTTATTTGTGGTGACAAAATATTTTGTCACCGGTACTCGTGTTATGGCGACGAATTTTTGTCTGTCGTAACTTATATGCACCTATTGTAATAAATTGCTACATTTATCGTAATAAACTTATTGCGACGGACTTGTTGTAACAAACCTAGTGACGAAATGTATTCGTCACGACAAGTATATAGTGACAAATATAAGACTAATTGTCACGAAATTTTTTGTCGCGAAATCCCGATTTTGTTGTAGTGTGGTCTGATTCGAATCAAAGATGTTGCATGTAATACAGCATGTCCCCAAGCCGAGACAGGTAATTTGGACTTCATAAGCAATAGTCTAGCTATCATTTGGATATGTTTAATAAGTGATTCTGCTTGGCCATTCTGAGTATGTGTGTGTGCAACATGATGTTCCACATTTATCCCAACTGATACACAATAATCTAAAAATGCTTGAGATGTAAACTCCCCAACATTATCAAGACGAATCGTCTTGATGGGATATTCTGGGAATTGGGCTCGTAACCGAATGATATGGGCTAAAAGTTTAGAAAAAGCAATGTTACGAGTGGATAGAAGGCATACATGTGACCATCGTGTGGATGCATCTATTAAGTCCATGAAGTATCGAAATGGTTCACTTGAGGGATGAATGGGTTCACATATATCACCTTGAATTCGCTCCAAAAAATTTGGCGATTTAGAGGTGACCTTAGAGGGGGATGTTTTTACTATTAGTGTCATGCCCCGACATAAAAAACCCATCCAGATCGAGGCGTGAGCCATCTAAACCTGTTTACATCATCAATAGGCGCACAAGTATATAACTGCTACGAATTTAAACAATTTAGTCCTCAAGTTTATAAAAACATTTGACATAATCACCTTTATAATTATAGCACAAGAAACCTATACAATTTACAATTTTACAACTTTACAACTTCGACATCATTACATTCCTCAATATCTATATTTAAGAATATTACAATATTTCTCAAATAGAACTGAATTAATAATCATACAATTCTGTTCTTGGATTAATCAGATTATACATCATTTTGTACATCATTGATTAAAACTGTAAATTAACTATAGGTGAACTCCTCGAAGCTCCAAGTCCTCGATCACCTCGAAATGTAGCGCCATCTTCTTAAAGAACACCTGAAAGAAGGAACTGCATCGACCTGCATCGCCGATGCAGCCCAGGTAGGGTGAGCAACCATGCCCAATAGGGTTCTACTCTACGTCACACAGAAAGGAAGGGAAACTGCAACTGTGTCGTTCTCCGTCTAAGCCTAAGGTATGTCAAGGGGCCCCATAACCCCGTTGATTCCCGAGGGCTCCTGTCCAGGTCCCATCCTCATTCAAGAACAAATGACAGGAAACAAAGACTGCGGGCTCCTGTCCAGGTACCACCCTGCCCAGTCATACCATCTCTCGCGGGTACACACATGTCAGGGACATCGACAATCATCCTTAGCGCTTGGCCTTGGAGATCCGACATGACCTCTACACCTCAAGTACAACCTCTACACCTCAAGTACAAGAATATCAAACATGGTCGACTATAACAATAACCTCAAATGATATCAAACATAATTATTGATGACAATCACGTCCTAATCCTTGACTACCCAAACCCCGGTCCTAGGGCTAGATCCGGGCTACCCGAGAACCCCGGATCGGTGATCGAATCCATCGCCCACCACCTAGCCTTAATACTTCTAATGCAATCAAGATGTATGCAATGCTCATGCACAGAGATACAGAAATATAAGCATGCAACAGTATGACATCACAACATACAGGGCTAGGCGTAACCTACAGCTTACCACACGATAAACATAGCAAGAGGTCTAAAGCAGTAAAGATATATCTAGCAAAACAATTATAACCAACACCAAACAGATCAAAATCCGGCATTACAACGGCGTCCACAACCGTCAACCGCAATTTCTACTACGGGATGCAACCTCGGCCAAACAATACACAACAGTTACAAAACACATTAACTAGGACATACCCCCAACCCAATTAATTATCTAAACATCCCAAGGGGTATGACTCCCTTGGTTCAACCACAAGCCTCACGTAGGGCTGGGCCACACATAGAGCCTACATACATATACATATGGATAACATACTACAATTTGAAGTAAACTTCTAAGTACATGAAATTGACGACGGAATACAAGCTCGTTAACAAAAATACAAACTCATATAGATGATAAGCAATGCTAATTGCACAAGTGAGCTACTAGTTACACCGGCAAACCGATATCGAGGGTTCAAACACCCAAAAACCTATCAACTCTAGCTTGTAAATCCTAGATGTTACAAAGAACATCAATTAAGGGTATTAGGTGAATTAAACATGTAGCATTAAAATACGTAACCATTTGTGATTCACAAAATATAAAGGCTAATTAGGGGAAAGTTAGCAACTAAGAAAATAAGCCGATAAACCGTGCAATTATACGTCGAATTCCAACCAACTAATTGATAAAACTTGAAAAGTGCATAAAACACCCTTGTAATTTGGCTTTGTTGGGCCCCGAGCAATGCTGGACTGACTACTTTTATTCCATTTCAGGTATAACAGACCCTGCTATGAGTTAGGTCAACTTTGGAGCTAAAACAAGAGTGTTCTGGCGATTTTGGCAAGTTGGATCGATCGGGCTCAACAGGAGCGATCGATCCGACTTACCCAGCAACGGGACAATGAGCAACTGCCAGATCGATCGGACCCAGCAAGACGGATCGATCTAACACGGGATGTAGCGTAACAACAATGGAAGGATCGATCGGACTTGACAAGTACGATCGATCCGTCACGGGCCGTAGTGTAACAACATGTGCACGATCGATCCAACTCCAATGACCCAATCGATCCCGCTCGGGCGTTACCAGCAATTAAGGAGTCGGATCGATCCAACTCCAAGAGCGCGATCGATCCGACGCGGCTAGAGGCAACAATCGACGGCTCAGATCTAATTCGTGGGAGGTTATTTCTTGGGCTATAAGTAGTCATTGTTTAGGGATTTTTGTCGGCTTTTCTCAGACGTTTTTGGAGAGAGTTTTCCTATCTTTTTCCATCTTTTCTTCGACGATTCTTTGGAGGAGATCCATGGCGGGAGGAGATCATCAACTTCTACCGATGGATCACCCCCTAAAGATGAGTAACTAAAACCCTAACTATGGGATTCTTATGATGTAACTAGGGTTTTTACTAGGGATTGCTTAGATCTAGGGTTTGTATACACGATTATTTGGTTTTTATGGATTGATTCTATTTTCCTATATCTTGGTGTTGATTTCTTGCTGGATGTATGGATTGTTCTTGCTTGCACTTGATTCTAGAGCTTGTGTATGTTAGGGCTTGAATTGGATTCATCCAAATAAGAGGATCATGCTAGTCCCATGATATCTCGGATGGAATCTTTTTCGTGATTAGGGATTGTATAGTGCTAGTCCCACTATAGTAGTGCTAGTCCCACTACGTTTCATCCCTAATCCTTCATGCGTCTTACCTGTGTAGGTTTGGCTATCGAGATGTGAAGTCATTTCGATCTTACACCTAGATCCATATTTATGTTATTATTTGCGATGAACTCATCCTAGTAAGAGTGTTCATTAGCAGTGAACGTAACTAATCATTCGGTCACTGAATTTAGATAATTGTTCTCGCCAACAAGGAATCCTAAACAGAACTTGTTGAGTGATAAGGAGAACTAGCCATTCACTTATCAATTATTTGGAAGTCATTTATCATGTTTGCATGTCCTGATCTTAGGAAGACTTGGTAGATCCTTAGTTACTGATTAAGAATCCTATGGTCCTTTCTCCCATATTCATAAATCTTTTAGTATAAGTTTAGTTTAATTTCAACTAGGAATCTTGTCTCAACTCGTTAGTAGGAAATTTGCTAAGTGTTCGATTTCAATCCCTTAAATCCCTGTGGACTCGATTCGGACTCTCCACTATCTACTAGTTCTTAGTAGTTAAAGTAAAGCACCGGAATATATTGTAATTTTGGTCAGACTTGTTGAGCCATGACACTTTTCAAGCTCTATCAAAATTTTGGCGCCGTTGCCGGGGATTTTTACGGTGTTTTGAGTTGTTTACTTAGTATAGTTTCTTGTTTATCAGTTATTTATTATATAAAAGAACAAAATTAGTTTCAGTATTAATTTTTCCATATCTTTTTGCGATCAGTAGGTGAAGAGCGGCATCCTTCCGAGCGACGAAGGAGCGAACGCCGACAACACGTCATCGAGATTGCACTGTTTGTATTTCTAAAGCTTGGATGATCTTTATGATGTGTGAATGAGTGATGATAAGGACCCAGATCTTGCTCTTACATTGAAAGAATTTCTTGCTTCTTGTTCTACATCACATAAATTGTCAGTATCTTCTCATACTCATTTAGTCATGGATAACCCTGAGGACCATCCTGGACCTAATGACAATCCTAACCAACTTGAGAACCAGGGTCGTAGGGCCATGAAAGATTTTTATGTTCTAACTTCTTTCACTTCTAACTCTTGCATTCAACCTCCGGTAATTGGGACAACCCATTATGAGATTAAACCACAATTTTTACAATCCTTACCAACCTTCCATGGATTATCTCATGAGGACCCCTACAATCATATCGAGGAGTTTATTCTGATTAGTTCTACAGTGAGGGTCAATAATTTTACCGAAGATGCTTGGAGATTTAAATTATTCCCTTTTACCCTCAAAGGTAAAGCTAAATATTGGCTTACTTTTCTAGAACCTCGATCGATTACTACTTGGTCTCAATTACAAGCTCAATTTCTTGAGAAATTCTTCCCGATTACCAAGACAAGTGGCCTTCGCCATGAAATTTCTTTCTTTAGACAAACCGACGATGAAGCATTTCATGAGGCTTGGGATCGTTATAGGGAACTCCTTAGAAAATGTCCCCATCATCAATTTCCTCAATGGGCCGTAGTAGAGCATTTCTATAAAGGTCTTAAGGAAAAACATCAGTTGACTATAGATGCTGCATGTGAGGGAGTTTTCATTACCAACCCCCTTGACGATTCTTGGAGGCTCTTTGAGAGACTTGCTGAAAACTCTCAACATCACGCCACCTCCTGTAGGAACAATCGCGGGCCTTTCACCCAATCTAATCCTAGAGGAATCCTTGAAGTAAGTGAGTCAACCCGTATTTCTCAACAAGTTGATGCATTAAGTAGGAAACTCGATCAAGTTCTGACCCAAATGACAAATCAAGGTGATTCTTCTATTCCTCCTATGCTTCCACCCTCCGGGGAGCTCTGCTTCTTGTGTTCTACTCCTGGTCATGATGTTATTGATTGCCAATTAGCATGTCATTACCCGGAATTAGTACAGGAACATATAAATGCAGTTTATGGTCAATCTAAACCAGCTTACGATCCTTATTCCAATACATACAATCCTGGTTTGAGAGACCACCCTAATTTTTCTTGGATAACACCTAGCCAACAACCAACTTCCTTCAATCCAAGGACATCCATAGGTGCTCATACTCCAAGTTATCCCCCAAAGTTTCAACTGTCATATCCTACAAACTCTCAAGGCCAAACTTCGTCATTTCGACCTCCTTATCGGCCTTTCCAGAATCAATCATCTCAACCTTGGGGGCATCAACCGTATGTACCTCCCCAGAGTCAAGGACATCAAAATCAATCGTCTCTTCGTCCACAACAATCGAGTCAAGGTCCGGGTATTGATGATCGACTTTTGAAGGTCTTGGACTCTTTTGAAGCTAATAACCAATTACTTCATTCTCATTCTCAATCTTTAGCTAAGATAGAAGTTCAAATGGGTCAGTTGGCGAATGCATTGTCTAGGAGAGAAGATGGGCAATTACCGAGTCATCCTATTCCTAACCCAAAGGGCCAACATCATGTCGACTCATCTCATGAACATGTACAAGCCGTGACAACCCTTCGTAGCGGTAAAACTTTTGTCAACATTGAACAACCTGAAGGAACCACAGATAATCAAGATTTACATGCATCTTATTCTCAAACATCATTAGACAATAATTCACATGCATAAAAGGAACCCAGTTCATCCTCTGACAATCCACATTCAAATCCTCATGATTCCATTGGCAATATCCATGCATCACCAAACATGACATCATCTCAGGAGAAAGAATCAAATCCCATGACTTATGTTCCTAAGGTTCCTTTTCCTGAAGCTTTAGCAGATCCTACCTCCACTCCATTCAGACATTCAAATTAGATGAAATGATGGAGGTGTTTAAGAAAGTTCATATTAACCTTCCTCTGCTTGATGCCATCAAACAAATTCCATCCTATGCTAAATTCCTCAAGGATTTGTGCACTCAAAAATGGCAATCTAGATTGCACGTATCTAAAAAGATTTTCTTGACTGAGCAAGTCAGTTCAATCCTTCGATGTGATCTTCCTCCTAAGCTCAAGGATCCTGGCACCCCTACAATCTCATGCATTATAGGAAATCGCACGATTGATGAAGCACTATTAGATTTAGGTGCAAGTGTCAACCTCATGCCCTACTCCTTGTATTCTAAATTTGGCATAGGAGAATTGAAACCAACAGCCATGACCCTACAATTAGCCGATCGATCAATTAAAACCCCAAGAGGAATCCTTGAAGATGTTTTGGTTAAGGGTGATCAGTGCGTATTTACGGTTGACTTTGTAGTGTTAGACATGGAACCCGGAGCACAAACAAAAAAATCGGTCCCTATAATCCTTGGCCGACCCTTTTTCGCTACGGCCAATGCTTGTATTAATTGTAGAGATGGTTTCAGGACGGTCACATTTGGGAATATGGAATTGCGTTTAAATATATTTCATGCTGCAAAGAATCATGCATATGAAGATGACTGTTTTATGGTTAATGCGTTGGTTAATGATGATGAAGTGAATAATTGTGTTGATGATGTAATGCCTGCATTGTTGCTGAATGATGACAATCCATGTGGGAGTTTGAAGGATAGTTGCAATATGTCTATTGTGATTGAGGATGATGTTTTTGAACAATATTTTTCCGATTTGCATGAAGATGTTATGAGTACGAATGTTGTTTTTCTGGGTGATAATGATGAGAATAATGCCTTGAATGATGTGTCATCGGTCTCCAAGTTTGAAAATGAAGAGGTTTTACAGGAGTTTAATAATCCCGATTTAATTACTGATGTTTGCGGCATATCATGGACAGAACCTCTCATTGAGCCTTTACCCCCTACGACCTCAATTCCAGCTCTAACTTCTTTAGTTCCACATTTATCTTTAGAGTTGAAAATGTTGCCTTTCAATGAGTTGGATGAAGTACGTAATGAAGCCTATGGTAATGCCCGTATTTACAAAGCTAGAACTAAAGTGTATCATGACAAGTTCATTACTCAGAGAACTTTCACTGTGGGTGATAAGGTTTGGTTATTTAATACTAGACCACGGCTTCTTCTAGGGAAACTTAAATCTGGATGGCCTGGTTCATTCGAAGTTACTCAAGTTTTTCCTCATGGGGCTGGTGAACTCAGTCATCCTCACTCTGATTCTACTTTTAAAGTAAATGGCCGACGGTTGAAACGTTATATAGGAAATCCTCTTACTTTAGACGCCACACAACGATTTCATGACCCAATTTCTTAGTAATTGCATTTTCATTGGGTTGAGCTAGAGACGTTAAACCAAGCGCTTGATGGGAGGCAACCCATCCTTGATTTGTTTTTAATTAGTTTCTTTCTTTCGTTCTTTTTTAAGTTTTCTTTGCATGCTTGCGTAATTTCTACTTATTTGCATAGTTGATTTTGATTATATGATAATGTTGTCATCGCCGCAAGTGGATGGTCGTGTTAATTGTTAGCTTGAGGTGGCTATGCTTGAATTCTTATGGCTTGGAGAGGTCCGTATTTTCTTGTGGAGGAGAGATCCGTATTTTTATGCGGTGTTTAGAGGTTTAATTCCCAGGTTTATTATGCAATTTCTCACGTTTCATTGAGACCGATCGATCAAGCCAATCTAGACCGATCGATCCTTCTTTGCGTCTTGCATATTTTTCTTCGGGCCTTACTCGGATTGATCCGTCCCATTGTGTCCGATCGATCCGAGGTGTGTATTTAATCTTGACAGAACATAGTGTTTTCGCCACCCCATCACCTGATCGATACTTCTATCCCTCCGTCTTTACTTTACTCCTAGCTATAGTCGGATCGATCGGATCTGGGGAGAGGGATCGATCCGACTTGTTCATTTAATCGTGACAGAACGTAGTGTTTTTGGCACTACACCTTCCGATCGATCCCTCTATCTCTCCGACAATGTGCGAAACTAGTTGCGAGCGTCCGATCGATCCATCCTAGCCCGTCCGATCGATCTGAGGTGGGTTTTTACTGGTGACAGAGCGTGGTGTTTTTGGCCCTACACCTTCCGATCGATCCTTCTATCTGTCGCTCTCATTGAGTATAGTTGAGTAAGTCGGATCGATCCTTCTAAGGTAGTTCGATCGATCGGGCCTGTTTATTCACTACTCATCCATTTGCACCCGATGTTGTCACGTGGCCTCCGATCGATCCAACCCCGACGGACGGATCGATCGAAGTCGCGTTATGTTGGGGTTTATAATCAGGGTTCGATCGATCCAAGGGCACTTTTCTACCTTCGATCGATCCATCTTTCCCCCTTCCGTTTCGTTCGGACGCCGCCGCTCTTCGTTCTCACCTCCGGTCGGTGCGTAGCCTCGTCTCTGGCAAGAGTTCCTCCCCAACATCTGCCCACCACACTCCATTACCGTTCTCCAACCCCCTTCCCCACTCACGACCTCGCCATTTTTCCTCACATCCCATTCACACCCTTTGCGGCGATCACTTGCTTCCCGTCGAGCGTCACCGACTCCGTTCTTCGTCGTCCACCCCTAACATGGTGCGCGCGAAGAATGGCACCAGTAAGGGCCTCGGCGGCAAAGGGAAAGCAGCCGCCGCTTCCTCTTCCACACCTCCCGCCAGACGGCTATCCTTAACTGCGGCTCTGACGAGTACGTCTCCAGCAACATCCGCATCTTCACCGGCTTCTTCCTCTTCTCCACCTCCGTCACGGCCGATCCGAGCCTCGAGAGCTCAACCATCTTCTTCGACGGCAGTTACTCCTTCGTCCGGCAAGCGGAAGGCAGCCGTGGTTGCTTCCTCTTCCCAACCACCCCAACGTCACACCAAACACAAGAAATCCCAGCCGTCGACTGCTCCGACCAATGTTCGTGGCCTCGAACCTCGCTGGCAGCGCGAGCTTAACCTGGAGTACACATTCGACGTCGACTTCTTCCGCACGATTGAGCATGCCCAAGACTCTATCGCGACCCTCGAGCGCCGGGGTCTACTACCTCTGTGCACTCCGTCTACCTCTGTGTACCCTCGATTGGTCTGCATGTTCTATCAGAACATGCAGCCCGTTCCTTTTGGAGACGAGCGCGACCCGGATACTTCCCGCAAGTACGCGCCCCGGGGCTTCACCTCCATGATCGACGGTGTCGAGGTATCTTTGACTCTCCGAGCCGACTGTGATGCCTTGTTAATTCCTAAACATTGTCCCGGCCTTCACAGAGCGACGCCCGATGAGCTGTATGTCCATGAGTCAGTTCCCTGCCTTTTTCTCCATCCGAGCCGTCAGCACACTGACACGTTTACTCGCGCCGAACTGCCGGCGCACATGTGGCTGGTAGACGACGTGATGCGGCGGAATGTATTCCAGATGGGGCATGATCAGTATCGGACCGGGGATTGGCTCCACATGTTGTGGCTTCTGGCCAAGGATTGGGCGATGAGTATTCCACAGATGATCTTAGAGGACGTTGCCCAGTTCTATCGGCGAGCGGTGCTGGAGATGCGGCTGAGTTACGACGACGCCGCCTTTCCACATCCTCGGCTTATCTCCACCGTTCTGCAGCGCCAGGGCCGCGTCCCAGAGGGGGAGCCGACTTGTCGCCTGATGCACTTAAGGCGGCACACTTTGGTTCCGCCACCTGGAGCAAGGTCCTCGGCCACATGAGGAGGGCCGGAGTTTTTCGCCACCAGCCGCGTCCCAGCCGTGCGCATCATGCACCAGAGTACGGGCCGGTCGACTATCCTACACTGGGTGAGATGTACAGAGAGTTCAGCGCTGGGTTGGCACGCTTACACCAGCGCTTGTTCGCTGTCGACGCGAGAGATGTAGCCTTCCAGGCGGACATCTCGTCCATCCGGGCGGACCTCTCGTACGTTCGTACGCGTCTCGACGATCTTCATCCTCCTCCGCCAGTGCTTGCTATCGTACCTTATCGCCCGTTATCCTTTCCTGGGTCACCGCCTCCGCCTTGAGTTCTTAGTTGCTTGCTTGGTTTCCCTGTATATTTTTTAGGTTTCTTGCATCTGCGGCCGTGTGTTGGCATGTTTTGATTTGTACTTGGTCGTTGGTTGACTCATTTTTTTGTATTTACGTGACTTTCTAGTTATATATATGTTTTCCTTTTGGCTTTGGGGGGTGTTCCACCAGGAGTGCGAGGGGCTGCGTGGGCCAATCTATAATTGTATGGGTGGATGCTTTTGTGTATGTTATTACTGCTGCAGGTGGAAGCTCAGGATAATTTGTTTTCTTTTTCTGTCATTGTGATGAATGATTATTCAGCCCTTGGGCTAACTGAATAAATAGAGGGAATGCTGCCTAATTTTTCCCCAACTTTTATGATTATTCTTTACTTTCCATAAATGCATTCATGGGGTCTTTCTTCTATGCTCGTACAGGGTATCTATACTAGCGCCTGCACAGATGGGTGTCATCATGCCATTACTTGGTTTTTCACGCCTAACCTTGATCTGCAAATCTGCTTTTCTTTTTATCCTCAAGGTTACTTTTTCGTATGAAGCATCTCAGGTTATCTCTATCCCGTATTCGTTGCTTTCTTTTTATAACTTAGTGTAATTGAGGACAATTACATTTAAGTTGGGGGGTAGAATTCTAGGAATTCATGGCTATTTATTTTATGATAACCGAAGTTTATACATCCCTTATAACGTGTCAGACGAAGGAAATTATGATGGTTATTGATGAAGATGCATCATTTAGAATATTATTCAATGAGTTATTCAGAAATTCATATGTCACATAAAATTCAGTAAATTAAACTATGCATGACATGAGTTCTGTACTTTAACATTTTTACCATGATTTAAGGATAACTTGACATATCCTATTGCACTTGAGCACTTTCACATGGGGATGAGTTGAAGTTAGATTCTGAGCATGAAACTAGGATAGATCTATGATTTTAGGACATGTCACAGAAGATACATGGACACATACAGTTTTCTGTCCGCAAAGAGTATATGTGTATGAAAAGTGGAGGGATTCAACTTAGTAACCGGGCAATGTGCCTAACCAGCATGTTGTTTGCGTAAAATGGTTAAGTTGCCTAACACTAGGAGAAAGGACTTTCAACTTAGTAACCGGGCAATGTGCCTAACCAGCGTATTGTTCACGTAAAACGGTTGAAAACCTTTGTGAAAACAAAAGGAAATAAAAAGAAATAAAAGAAAAAAAGACAGAGATTGTTATGTGGTAAGTGAAAAATATGTGCTTGCTTAGAATTGTGACCTTGAATGGTGGAATATTTGGATATAATGGAGACTCTGACACATGTGGAACCAAATACACACACTGGAGAGTCAAAGTTATTTTTGAACCATGATTAAATATGTTGAAGTGCTGAAACTATGCTTTGATTGGTTCTTATTTACTTTATGTTTATATGACTATGAATTGAAGAATAGATTCATTGATAGTGATTCGATTTAGTGCATTTGAATTAATGAGTATTATAATGGAGTTCTGATGACATGTTAAAGGGGATGTATAGATGTTTGTGGGTATCATCTCTGGAAACCCTCAGGAGACTATAACTCCTCCACTGGGGCCGCCCAGGGGTTTAAAGGCTTGTTGCACATGCTAAGTGTAATCGTGAGACCTACGAAAGTGGCTAGTTAGATTTACTATTTTAATATTAAATTTTTGTTTGCTTTGCTCGAGAACTAGCAAAGATCAAGTTGGGGGGTGTGATAAGACTTGAAAAGTGCATAAAACACCCTTGTAATGTGGCTTTGTTGGGCCTCGAGCAATGTTGGACTGACTACTTTTATTCCAATTCAGGTATAACAGACCATGCTATGAGTTAGGTCAACTTTGGAGCTAAAACAAGAGTGTTCTGGTGATTTTGGCAAGTTCGATCGATAGGACTCAACAGGAGCGATCGATCCGACTTACCCAGTGACGGGACAATGAGCAACTGCCAGATCGATCGGACCCAGCAAGACGGATCGATCCAGCACGGGATGCAGCGTAACAACAATGGAAGGATCGATCGGACTTGACAAGTACGATCGATTCGTCACGGGCCGTAGTGTAACAACATGTGCACGATCGATCCAACTCCAATGACCCGATCGATCCAACTCCAATGACCCGATCGATCCAACTCGGGCGTTACCAGCAATTAAGGAGTCGGATCGATCCAACTCCAAGAGCGCGATCGATCCGACGCAGCCAGAGGCAATAATCGACGGCTCAGATCTAATCCGTGGGAGGTTGTTTCTTGGGCTATAAGTAGTCATTGTTTAGGGATTTTTGGGGGATTTTCCCAGACGTTTTTGGAGAGAGTTTTCCTATCTTTTTCCATCTTTTCTTCGATGATTCTTTGGAGGAGATCCATGGCGGGAGGAGATCATCAACTTCTACCGATGGATCACCCCCTGAAGATGAGTAACTAAAACCCTAACTATATGATTCTTATGATGTAACTAGAGTTTTTACTAGGGATTGCTTAGATCTAGGGTTTGTATACACGATTATTTGACTTTTATGGATTGATTCTATTTTCCTATATCTTGGTGTTGATTTCTTGCTGGATGTATGTATTGTTCTTGCTTGCACTTGATTCTAGAGCTTGTGTATGTTAGGGCTTGGATTGGATTCATCCAAATAAGAGGATCATGTTAGTCCCATGATATCTCAGATGGAATCTTCTTCGTGATTAGGGATTGTATAGTGCTAGTCCCACTATAGTAGTGCTAGTCCCACTACGTTCCATCCCTAATCCTTCATGCATCTTACATGTGTAGGTCTGGCTATCGAGATGTGAAGTCATTTCGATCTTACACCTAAATCCATATTTATGTTATTATTTGCGATGAACTCATCCTAGTAAGGGGGTTCATTAGCAGTGAACGTAACTAATCATTCGGTCACTGAATTTAGATAATTGTTCTCGCCAACAAGGAATCCTAAACAGAACTTGTTGAGTGATAAGTAGAACTAGCCATTCACTTATCAACTATTAGGAAGTCATTTATCATGTTTGCATGCCCTGATCTTAGGAAGACTTGGTAGATCCTTAGTTACTGATTAAGAATCCTATGGTCCTTTCTCCCATATTCATAAATCTTTTAGTATAAGTTTAGTTTAATTTCAACCTGCAATCTTGTCTCAACTCGTGAGTAGGAAATTTGCTAAGTGTTCGATTTGAATCCCTTAAATTCCTGTGGACTCGACTCGGACTCTCCACTATCTACTAGTTCTTAGTAGTTAAAGTAGAGCACCGGAATATATTGTAATTTTGGTCAGACTTGTTAAGCCACGACACTTTTCAAACTCTATCAATAATCATGATAGTCCTAACCAATGCTAGGAATACCAACAGCATGTATCTCGAAGGATTAACAGGGAAAAACATAAAAAATTCACTAAAAGGCTAAATTCCGGATTGCTACAGTAAACCATAGTTAGAGGCTATGAAACCTTATCAATTCAACGTCCAAACGACGTCAAACTTCAAATTAAAGTTGGGTAGATGTATCTCAGCACGTTAGGGACATACATGCCAAGTATTGGATCTAATTGATGTCTAATTTCTACAAACATTACTAATCTTTTTCGTAATTTCTTTTTCGCGGCAGTTTAGGAAACAATTCTCCAAAACTCGTATATAAATCCAAAAATCATGAAACCAGCGGCAATTGAAAGTCGATTCAATGATCTACAACTTTCATCTTGACAGTTATACGAGATCATGCTCACCCAGCTCCAAAATCGAGTATGAACTCAACTGTTCATCTAAGAACAGAGCATCGACGAAAATCCGGGGAAAACATGTATAAATCCGGTTTAAATCCAACTAAAAACCGCATGGAAGCTAGATCAGATGTTAAGCATGCCAAGAGGAATAATCCTACACCAAGAAATCAGCAAACAAACAAACCAAACCCTAGATAAACCCTAAACAAGGGTTTAGGCGTAGAACCCTACCTTAAACGCTAAATCCTCCGTTAACCTCGCCTAATTTGCCTTCCTTCCTCGCCGTCGCCGTCTCCAGTTCGTCGAAGAGCCGCCACGAACTCCCACACCCGCTGCAATCGTCGGAGAAGAAAAAGAGGGAGAAGAGCCGCCGCGGAAAAAGGAAGGGAAGGAAGAAAGAAGAGTCCCTAGCCATCGCCGCCTCCAAGTCGCCGGAGCTCTCTCTCTCGCCGTCTCACTCGCATCGGGATGAGAGGGGAGGAGAAAGGAAAGGGGATCGAGTGGAGGAAATAAGCATGGGAAGAGAAGGGAAGAACGGGAAAGAGAAAAGGGGAAGAGGGTTAAGGTTTAGCCACTTAAGTGGCTGAACTGGTCTAGCCGAGTCAACTAATCAGATTGAATCCGATTTGACTCCAAATTGCGATCTCGTCGCAATCTCATCCGGATCTGATGATCGCGAACGCTCCTACTGAATCTAAACAATCACATACATCAATCAAGGTTGTGTGTGCACTACGCGGGTGTGAAACCGACCGCCAAGGCGTAATTTACCAAATTGCCCTTGGGGTCCAAAAACCGCGATGCGATCAACCGATCGCAAAGAAAGGCTAACCGAGCAACCCAACCAAGCCAGACCCTCGACCTAACGCGGTCGGACCGGGTCGGAGGAACGGGTCCTCACAATTAGTTTTCCTTGAGAGCAAGAAGTACATGAATGTTTACTAGCCAAAAGAATCTTCTGATTCTTAAGATTAAGCCCATGTGAATTCTCAATGATTCGACGCATCATCACCGATCCCGGGTGATCAAGTCGATCATGCCAAAGCATAAACTCCTTTGGATTAGAGCACTTCTGGTGCATCACAACATTTGATTCTATTGGTCTTATTTTTATATAATATAGACCAAAAGAAAGAGCATGAAGTTTTAAGTATGATGTATAAATACTCGACACCACTCTCACTCGACGTTTCCATATGATATCCATTACGACGTAAATCCTTAAAACTGAGTAGATTTCTTCTGGATTTAGTGGAGTATAATGAATCATCAATAGATAGTTGTGTTCCTCTGGGCAAAACTATGCTGGCTCTTCCGGAGCCTTCAATTAAGTCTGCTAGACCTGATATTGTATTAACATTTGATTCTTTCAATGTTAACTGTGAGAAATACTTACAATTTCGGAGGATCGTGCTTGTTGTTGCACTTTCTGCAAGACATGCATCATCATCCATATGAGAAACAATTAGAGCAATATATGCATTCATAGGATATGCATAAACTTTAAACCATTCAAAGTTACATAGGAAAACAAGCCAAGTACATACTAGTAGATATAAGCACACTACATATCATACATGATTTTAGTTAGCCTCCATCCACTCCTCAGATCCTACGAGGAATTCTGATGCATCCAGAGATGTACCAACCATGGGGGGTATCGGGAAGTGATCTTATGAAGTGCAAAATCCCACTAATGGTTTTAAAGTCCTGAAGGCGAAGGTGCAACCACTCCTACTGGGAAGTGGGAAGGACAATAGTTCTCAAGTGTTGGAACCTATCATTTAAATTTCTCCATAAGTCTAGTGGGTCCCGCACAGTGAGGTATTCATTTTTTAGATCATCACGTAGGTGACAGCGGAGAAAAAGGGCATTGTCCTTTTCAATTTGCATGGCTATATTTGTGAGGACCCGTTCCTCTATTCCTGTGGCTCGTCGTTGACCACAAGGGTAATTTGGTAAATTGCGCCTTGTTGGTTTGTTTCACACCCGCTAGTGCACACACAGGCCTTGTTTTGGCGTTTGTGTTTGAGTAGAATGGCTAGGTGGACCCGGGATCAAAAGATCCGGGCTTGGATTTAAGTTTTAACCCAAGTCTAGCTTCCTGCGGTAGAGGGATCGATCCTTCCTGGCCAGAAGGATCGATCGTTCAACGCCAGGAAGTTGGATCGATCGCACCTCTTGGGCGGATCGATCTGGCCTTGCTAGCCGGATAGATCCGACAAGCCAGTGCGGATCGATCTCACCCTTCCCGAGTGAGAGCCTCGTCGATGGAGTTCGACGGGACGGCCTGGACGGCCATCATCTCCCCTGTCAGGGAAGGAAGACTTTGCTTCCCCCCTTCCCCTCCTTTCCCCCGATCTTATCTGGCTTCCGCTCTCTTTCCCTTCTCTCTCGCTGCTTCTCTTTTCTTTCCGCGGCTTTGCTTCTCTTTTCCCTGTTTCGGCTGAGAGCTTCCTCGTCGCCGTTCTTCCCCCTCCGGTCACCATTTCTGGAGCTTGGAGGCTCGTCGGGACCGTGGCGGCGTGAGGAAGATCCGAGGCTCGGTTTTGTGGGTTGAAGCTACGCTGTGGAGGTAGGGTTCCTACTTTAGACACCGGCTTGGTTAGAAAGCTTTGAATCCGGTTTTGTTTCCATTGGTTTTCTTTGCCTCGTTCGTGTTTTCCGGTTTTGAAGCCTTGAGTAGCTTCCCGATCTTCTTGGCTACCAACCCACCAAGTTTGGTGAGGTTTGGTGGAGTTTTTCGACCAAGAGCGCCGTCGACGCCGGCCAAAGACTCTGCTCGGAGCGACCTTTGGTCGAGCCGGATCGATCGGTGCGGCTTGTCGGATCGATCCGAGTGGGTGTCGGATCGATCGAAGCCGCACTCTTGTTGGTTCGTCTTCAGGGGGGGAAGTCGGATCGATCCGAGGCTCCCTGGACGATGGCTGTGAGTTTTGACTAGCCGGATCGATCCAACAGTGTGTTGGATCGATCCGAGGCTAGTCAGATCGATCGGTAGTGGGTTCTTCCCTTCATGTCTTTTGTTTTTCCCCTAGCCGGATTGATCCAAGGGTGACTTGGATCGATCCAAGGCTAGTTGGATCGATCCAAATGATGGTTGGATCGATCCGACCTGTGCCAGTGTGCCTGTTAGAGTTGGTTTTGCCTGCGGGGCTCTTTATGCATGTGATTTAAACGGTTTTGCCCGCGGGGCGTGCTACGCCGGTTTTGTGTTCCGCTTTCTGACATGTTTAGTAGTATAGCTAGTAATTGTTGAGTGTTTACAGCTTTATGGTTGAACCGGGAGAGTGGTGACTCTCGGGATTGTGTAGAATAAATGGACTGAATGTATGCCCTTACCGCTTACTGCTTATGTTATCCTGTATGCTTTTACTGCTTTGTGGTGAACCGAGGGAGTCATGACCCTCGGGAGTGCTTAGTATAGATGGGCCGAAGGTGTACCCCTGCTTGTTGCCTGCTTACTGCTTTCTTTATTATTTGTCTATTGCTTTGCGCATTATAGGCATGATAGGCTTGTCGTGGGTTTGGGGTTGTCCCTAAGACTCCAGTGTCAATAGCTAAGTATTGGTCGCCGTTACCCCGGCATGGTGTCCTACTGGTGTCATCATTGTCCACCCTGTGTAGGGGATCATCGGAGTAAGCCCAATCCTTGAACAGTGGCATCGGAGGACGTACCATAGACAGGAACCTTGGGGTCATTGAGGGGTTGTGTGGGATCCCTGGTAGACTTAGCTCTTGATTTGGAGTCTTGGGGTGTGTTGACTCTGTGCTTTGAGTGTTGAGAGATGGTTGTCGTAACCACGGTTGTTCCGCCAAGTGCGGAGATCTCGCTTGGAGAGGGGTGTCATACTGGTAGTGTCATTGTCCACCCGGTATCAGGGAATGTCGGAGTCAGCCCACCCCTGAACTGTGGCCGTCGGAGGACGTACTTTGGACAGGTGCCCTTCGGGTTATTGACGGGATTTATGGGGTCCTTGGAAGGCCTCGGTACTTGGCACAGAGTTAGCACGGTTGGTGTCGCCTTTCCTTGCGAATGTCGTAGAGTAGAACCCTGCTGAGCTTTGGCTCATTCCTACCTGGACCGTATTGTTGCAGGAGCATGTACCAGTGCTTCTCCTGCGGGCCACCGGTGTTCGTCCTGTGGTAGCGCGTCGCCAGCTGATCATGTTTGAGGACCAGGACGGCTTTGTCTGTGCTTTTGCGGAGACCACTGAAGATGTATATTTTTTTCGTTTGTTAATATTGCAAATGTTGTTAATTTGTATAACTCTGTTGTATGTAACGTTTTGTTATAGTAGTTTGTTAACTTTACTTCCGCCCTTTATGTTATTGTTTTATGTCTCCGCTGTTGGTTGTCAGTAGACGTAGGTTTCCCCCTCGTGTCCCTGTCTGGGATGGGTTTCCTGGGCCGGGGCGCTACAACTTGGTATCAGAGCATAGGTTGTAGATCCCAGGGGTTAGGATCAGGATTCGGTGAATTGATCGTGGGTTGGGATAGTTCTAGGATCAGGACATCCCTGCTTGCTTGACTTCCTTTCCGCTGAATGTGATTGCTTATCTTTGCTGAGTGTTGTTTGTTCTGGTATGTGACAAGTGGAAGCTCGTGTTCCTGTTGTTGGTGCAGATGGCAGGGCAGTCTGGCAATCCTCCAGGTTTGGACCGGGGCGGGCCGCCCAAGGCGAGCGACGCCCGGTTGGCTTCTGAGGGCGAGGAGTACCCGCACCCGGCCTATGTACCAGCAACAGGGGCAGACTCAGCGGTGGGCGGCGAGGTGGAGGTATCCTTCCATCACAGGGGGGTTCCCCCACCCGCTGCTAGGCGTTCCTTGGCAGCCGAGGTTCTGGAGTTCCGCCGTTTGGACCCGCCGCGGTTCAACGGTCGGAGTGGGGACCCGACGGCGGCTGAGGAGTGGCTCGACGGAGTCACCAGTTTGCTCGACCTCCTGTTTGACGAGGACGACCCTCTCCGGGTCAGACTTGCGGCGCTCCAGCTTGAGGGAGACGCCAGGGACTGGTGGTGCACCGCCCAGGCCACCAGAGCTGGAGGGGAGCAGCTGTCTTGGGAGGGCTTTCGTGTAGCTTTCCTCAACGCGTACTTTCCGTACAGTACGCGGTTGGCATTGGCTGAGGAGTACCTCAGCCTCACTCAGGGTTCTCGCACGGTGCAGCAGTATGCCACTCGCTTCACCCATTTGGTCCGGTACGCGGGGCCATTGGCAGCCAACCCCACCGCTCGAGCCCAACACTTCGAGAGGGGGCTCCGTGACGAGATCAGGAGGTTGATCGCCTCGTGCCAGGCGACCGCCTACTCGGCGGTTTTGGGTGCTGCGTTGCTTGTAGAGTCTCGTTGCCAGGAGCGGCCGAGGACTGTACCGCCGGTACCTGTGACAGGTGGGGGAGGCGGTGGGCAGCCTTTGAGGTCTCAGGGTCGTAGAGACCAGCACCGGAGACCTGCACACCAGCACCAGCAGCAGTAGCAGCAGTGCCAGCAGTATCGCCAGCAGCCGTACCCGCAATAGTACCTGCAGCAGCAGCCCTATCAGGGCGATCAGCTCCTTCTTACAGCGGGACCCACCCAGCAGTCTTCCTGGGAGGGCGCCCGAGGGCAGCAATCAGAGCGTGGGCTGGCCCTGTGTTACAACTGTCAGCAGCCGGGGCACTTCCGCAGGGACTGTCCGCTGTGGAGCGCGCACGGTGCGGCACCGCAGGGAGGTCGAGGCGGAGGGTCCTGGTCTGGGCAGGGGCAGAGAGGTGGGGTTGGACGAGGCCACAGTGGAGGCAGAGTTAGAGCTGACGGCGGGGTCAGGTGTTTGCCCTACCGGACCGCTCCTACGCAGACGAGGTGCAGCTGTCCTATCAGAGCTACCAGTTGCGGCTGCCGCTTCCACTGGTTGTAGTACCGTCCGCTTCCACATGTACTTTTACTGTTTTCTAGTTTCCGGTAGTCGTTGTTTTCGTTTCCGAGCCCTACCTTTATCAAATCTCGGGACAAGATTTCTTTTAAGGGTTTTAGGATGTGAGGACCCGTTCCTCTATTCCTGTGGCTCGTCGTTGACCACAAGGGCAATTTGGTAAATTGCGTCTTGTTGGTTTGTTTCACACCCGTTTGTGCACACACATGCCTTGTTTTGGTGTTTGTCTTTGAGTAGAATGGCTAGGCGGACCCGAGGTCGAAAGATCCGGGCTTGGGTTTAAGTTTTAACCCAAGTCTAGCTTCCTGCGGTAGAGGGATCGATCCTTCCTGGCCAGAAGGATCGATCGTTCAACGCCAGGAAGTTGGATCGATCGCACCTCTTGGGCGGATCGATCTGGCCTTGCTAGCCGGATCGATCCGACAAGCCAGTGCGGATCGATCTCACCCTTCCCGAGTGAGAGCCTCGTCGATGGAGTTCGACGGGATGGCCTGGACAGCCGTCACCTCCCCTGTCAGGGAAGGAAGACTTTGCTTCCCCCTTTCCCCTCCTTTCCCCCGATCTTATCTGGCTTCCGCTCTCTTTCCCTTCTCTCTCGCTGCTTCTCTTTTCTTTCCGCAGCTCTGCTTCTCTCTCCCCTGTTTCGGCTGAGAGCTTCCTCGTCGCCGTTCTTCCCCCTCCGGTCACCATTTCTGGAGCTTGGAGGCTCGTCGGGACCGTGGCGGCGTGAGGAAGATCCGAGGCTCGGTTTTGTGGGTTGAAGCTGCGCTGTGGAGGTAGGGTTCCTACTTTAGACACCAGCTTGGTTAGAAAGCTTTGAATCCGGTTTTGTTTCCATTGGTTTTCTTTGCCTTGTTGGTGTTTTCCTGTTTTGAAGCCTTGAATAGCTTCCCGATTTTCTTGGCTTCCAACCCACCAAGTTTGGTGAGGTTTGGTGGTGTTTTCCGGCCAAGAGCGCCATCGACGCCGGCCAAAGACTCTGCTCGAAGCGACCTTTTGTCGAGCGGGATCGATCGGTGCGGCTTGTCGGATCGATCCGAGTGGGTGTCGGATCGATCGAAGCCGCACTCTTGTTGGTTCGTCTTCAGGGGGGGAAGTCGGATCGATCCCGATGTGAGTTCGGATCGATCCGAGGCTCCCTGGACGATGGCTGTGAGTTTTGACTAGCCGGATCGATCCAACAGTGTGTTGGATCGATTCGAGGCTCCCTGGACGATGGCTGTGAGTTTTGACTAGCCTGATCGATCCAACAGTGTGTTGGATCGATCCGAGGCTAGTCAGATCGATCGGCAGTGGGTTCTTCCCTTCATGTCTTTTGTTTTTCCCCTAGCCGGATCAATCCAGGGGTGACTTGGATCGATCCAAGGCTAGTTGGATCGATCCAAATGATGGTTGGATCGATCCGACCTGTGCCAGTGTGCCTGTTAGAGTTGGTTTTGTCCGCGGGACTCTATATACATGTGATTTAAACAGTTTTCCCCGCGGGGCGTGATACGCTGGTTTTGTGTTCCGCTTTCTGACATGTTTAGTAGTATAGCTAGCAATTGTTGAGTGTTTACAGCTTTATGGTTGAACCGGGAGAGTGGTGACTCCCGAGATTGTGTAGAATAAATGGACTGAATGTATGCCCTTACCGCTTACTGCTTATGTTATCCTGTATGCTTTTACTGCTTTGTGGTGAACGGAGGGAGTCATGACCCTCGGGAGTGCTTAGTATAGATGGGCCGAAGGTGTGCCCCTGCTTGTTGCCTGCTTACTGCTTTCTTTATTATTTGTCTATTGCTTTGCGTATTATAGGCATGATAGGCTTGTCGTGGGTTTGGGGTTGTCCCTAAGACTCCAGTGTCAATTGCTAAGTATTGGTCGCCGTTACCCCGGCATGGTGTCCTACTGGTGTCGTCATTGTCCACCCTGTGTAGGGGATCATCGGAGTAAGCCCAATTCTTGAACAGTGGCATCGGAGGACGTACCATGGACAGGAACCTTGGGGTCATTGAGGGGTTGTGTGGGATCCCTGGTAGACTTAGCTCTTGATTTGGAGTCTTGGGGTGTGTTGACTCTGTGCTTTGAGTGCTGGGAGATGGTTGTCGTAACCACGGTTGTTCCGCCAAGTGCGGAGATCTCGCTTGGAGAGGGGTGTCCTACTGGTAGTGTCATTGTCCACCCGGTATCAGGGAATGTCGGAGTCAGCCCACCCCTGAACTGTGGCCGTCGGAGGACGTACTTTGGACAGGTGCCCTTCGGGTTATTGACGGGATTTATGGGGTCCTTGGCAGGCCTCGGTACTTGGCACAGAGTTAGCACGGTTGGTGTCGCCTTTCCTTGCGAATGTCGTAGAGTAGAACCCTGCTGAGCTTTGGCTCATTCCTATCTGGACCGTATTGTTGCAGGTGCAGGTACCAGTGCTTCTCCTGCGGGACACCGGTGTTCGTCCTGTGGTAGCGCATCGCCAGCTGATCATGTTTGAGGACCAGGACGGCTTTGTCTGTGCTTTTGCGGAGACCTCTGAAGATGTATATTTTTTTCGTTTGTTAATATTGCAAATGTTGTAAATTTGTATAACTCTGTTGTATTTAACGTTTTGTTATAGTAGTTTGTTAACTTTACTTCCACCCTTTATGTTATTGTTTTTTGTCTCCGCTGTTGGTTGTCTGTAGACGTAGGTTTCCCCCTCGTGTCCCGGTCTGGGATGGGTTTACTGGGCTGGGGCACGACAATATTCCCTTCCTTAATTGCATTCCCCTGATTTGTGACATTCAGATGGAGCTCAGCATCTAGCACCCAGGACAAGAAGTTACTTCCGGTAACTTCCAAGGGAAGGAACTCCAACTTCAAGCTAGACATGATTGAACTGAACGAAAAAATGCTAGAAATTAATTTAAAGCAAAAGAAATACCAATAATTTTTTTTTTTTTCTTTTTTTTTTTGCCTCCGGTTTTTGCGGACCGTAGTCCCCGGATTCTAACCCGTGGCTTCATTCCCCATAAGCCCGAGCAGCCACACTGACCAACTCGGATGGCCCCGAAGTATTGATAATATCTCATACTGAAATGTACATATAGTGAATGATTTATATGAACTGCATGCATTAAAGCATTAAGCAAATATGTACTCAAGCATTATATTAATAATAATAATAATAAATGTATGTACCTGTTGTACTGAAATAATCCGCACTTAAGGTACGAGATTATGTGCTTCAGGCACAATATAGTGATTTCCACTTCGGGTGCAAATTAAGTGTTTCATGCACTCTCTTAATTTGTACTTTGGGTACATCAAATTTTGTACTTCTGGTACAATTATTTTACCTTATGTGCTTCAGGGATCACAATGGTATGTTATTCCTATATGGCTTATACTTCAGGTACAAGTATGTGCTTCAAACACTATATAACCTAGGTTAGAATAAAAATTTCTAGCATAATTACAAAGAAATAGTCAGTAAGATATACTAGACTGACTCTCTCCTTTTCCTCTATATAGTAGAGTCTTGTGCTGATAACGTATTATAAATTTTGAAACTAAACTTGAACACAAATTAAATGGAGAAAATAATAGAAGGGAGGAAAGTAAGTGGAATGAACTCCTCTTCACTTCAATTGCCTCTCTCGTCTCAATTCACAAGGGTATGGTCCTCCTTATATAGAGGCCAATCGTACATGATGACAAATGACTTACTTATCATGAGGGTGAAAATTTTTCCACCCTCATTAACTATGTGTTGGTGGTTACCCAAACATGGTGATCCATTTCTCATGTTTCAACAGATTTAATGATATTGGGCTATGTTATGTTTTTTTTTATTAGATAAACCCGATGGATGGGTTACAAAGTTAAACTAGAAAACAAAACCGAGTAGAACATGGTAAGGCAAAGCCTAGGATGTCCCCGACCACCTCGCCCAGCTTGTCACCCCATGAGCCAAGAAATTTAGCTCACGGGGGTTGTGAACAAAATAGGAACGATGGATTGTGTCGACACCCACCAAATTGCGCGTAGAACCACCTTCTGGGCGGTGTTATGTTTGAAAATTACATCGGCCTCAAAGTTGTGCGATATACTTGAAGTCTCAAAATAAGAAATAGTTTTATGCAAAGATAAATGGTATTTTAAAATACATAGGTTATTTAACAAAATACCTAAATAAGAGTTTACAAACAAGAGTTCTTATTGAGTATTTTGTCTATATTAACTTTTTATTGCCTGTGTTTAAAATTTTATTTTTTTACTTGTGATGGTTGCATTATTTTCTAATTCAATTTATTTGTCGCGTCAGTGTTGTATAACAATATTTTGGCACTAACTTTTGTGAAAGATGGTTCAATTTTCATATAATATATATGCTTATTTTTTGTTCCATAACCACCCACCCTCATTACCCCATGGCACGGGTAACCACTCACCCCCATTACCCCCCTCCCTCGTCCTCCTCGTCCTCCTCTCTCTCTCTCTCTCTCTCTCTCTCTCTATACGGTTACAACCTTACGTCACGTGTGCGTACATAACTCAGATGGCACATCATAACACACCTCATTTTATATAGTAGATGAACGGGAATCAAATCAAAAGAACAAAAAAAGTAGTCATATAGAAAAAGAACCACCGGACTCCATTATAGGATAGGGATAAGAGGGGCAAATTTTGGATCAGGACAGTTAGGAGTAGTCGATTTGCCGAGTCATGTATTTGTGTCATGTATTTATAGTGGATCAAGTCAGTTCAACTCAGCTTGTGGATCAAGTCTGATCAAGTTAGCTTATGAATCAAGTCGGTTACTAGAAGCTATAAATAGGGCTGTAAAGATGCCTTGACTATCCCTTTGGCACTTTAAATGATCGACGGCCAAAGAAGATCAAAGATCAAAGGGATCGTGTTCTACAACTTGAACCTTTCATTCGTGTCGAGAAAATCTTCGGCGTGGTTGTCACACCCTGGCCCTAAAAACCCATCCGGATCGAGACTTATGCCAACCTGTCTACAAGCAAGCCTGTGGTGCTTAACATATATAGATCCAAGACTAATTTAAATAATTAGAGACAAGGGCATAAAAGTAATTACTTAACTAGTACATTCCTCAATTTACATAAATTTAGAGAAAACATACTTTCTCCAATAATGCCAAAATAAAAGTTATATAATACGTCTCTAAATACATCAAAGAGTCCTCAAATCCAAAACTATAAATAGGTAATAAAGATAACTTCTCGATCTCACACACCAAATGAAATCGACGCGCCTCAAAAAAGATAACTACCTGAACCTAATGGAGTCGCACCTGTAAATGCGGCCCGGTTAGGGTGAGCAACAATACTCAGTAGGGAATCTACTCTAACGTTACACACAAGGGAAAGGTAACAATAACAGTGTTGTACTCCACCAAAATCTAAGGAGTGACCCAAGGCCCACACCGGCCTTACGTATTCCCCGAGGGTTCCACCACCCTCACCCAAAGGCTAAACAAGGGGGACGATCTGCTACCGGTATGGACATGGGGTTCGCACATCGTCGCTGCACTCACCGCTGACCCTCATCGTCTAACCACCCCTCATACGGGGACATAGGTCAGGGACATCGAACATACTCACATCCTTAGCAATCGGCTCGGCAGGACCGACACGACTCCTAGACCTCCAAGTAAAGCAATATCCAAGTTCAACTGCATAATAACTCCCAAAATATGGCAAAGTCAATCAATGACAATAATCGCGTCCTAAAATCCATTCTACCCAAGCCCGGTTCTAGGGCTAGATCCGGCATACCTGAGTCGCAAGGATCAGTGAATCACCCATTCACCCATGACCTATTCCTAATGCTTCTAATGCAATCATCATGCATAAATGAACAAGCGCATTTAAAAAGATATAAACATGCCATAGAATGCCACTTCACCATACAAGGGCTGAGTATAGCTTAAAGCATGCTAAGGGAGGGCAGACATGATGCAAAGTATGATAATGGGCTAAGCATGATATGGAATAAAAATGAGGCTAATAAGACATAGGGCACAATATAGCCAACCATGTCTCTACAAGGCTGAACATCCAAACCATACATTCATTAACAGACATAATCAGCCCCCAACAAGCATTATAACAAACACAACAATGGCTTGCCGCCCTCGGCCTTAGATTAACCTAAACATCCACAGGAGGCATGACTCCCCCGGTTCACCACGAAGCCTACGCAAGGCTCGACCAATATGGCCTAATATATTTATGTACATATATAAAGTATGGTAGCAATAGGACATAAAATCCCAACTTGTATGAAACTTAATAATTGACTAATGTTCCATAAATCTCACACAAATGTTCCAAATATAATGAGAAACTAGTATGCTAACTCAACTCATCAATACTAGAATCATATTCACAAATCGGATCAAAAGAAGTTTCGAAAACCATAAAAACGGCCGAAAACACATTTCCGCCAGCTTGGGATCGATCCCAACTGGGTGTTGAGAAGACGCGCGCTGATATCCTAATATTCAATAATCAACCACTGGAAGCTCTCCTAAGCTTTCTTTCTTTACAGCCCTATGCTTTGGTTGGGATCGATCCCAATCAAGTTAGGATCGATCCCAATCAAGTTAGGATCTGGGCAGACCTGAGTGCTCTGTTTTTCAATTGGGATCGATTTCAAATAAATTGGGATCGATCCCAACTGGGCCTGGCAGCCTCGAGTCATCTCTTTTGCGTTGGGATCGATCCCAACTGGGTGAATGCGGAAAAATCGAGTTAAAAACGATCAAAACTCCATCAATCGAACTCCAAATGACGTAAAACTTGAAACCAAGATAGAATAGGTAGGGAAGAAGATACTAGGAGTGAAAAATCATTTAAAACACCATGGATTCAAACTGTTGGACCCTAAGCATAAAGATTAGAAGTAGAAACCCTACTAGAATTAGAACAAGGGCTTCAAATTTCCAAGCTTCCAACATAGGTTGGCCTACGTTCTTCTCGTCCAAGCCTTTTGGCCCTCCAAGATAGCTCCTCAAGCCCTCTCTCTCTCTCTCTCTCTCTCTCTCTCTCTCTCTCTCTCTCTCTCTATCCAGCCCCATTTACTTCTCTAAGTTTCCAATGGTAACCCTAATGAGAAAAAAAGGGTTTTATGAAAAAGCTCTCCCTATTTATATTAGACGGTGCCAAGTGGCGCCCATCTAAGGCATCAGGGTCATAATGATGATTAATGTTATAATGATGATATTAAAGGCCCAAAACAAAGTCTAACAACCACATACACCATTATAAGATTGTGTGTGCACCAACGCATGTGAAACCCAACTCTATAAGGGCATATTACCAAATTGCCCTTCGGAGCCGCAAAGAGCAATGTGATCACCTGATCGCACCCAATGTGAAACAAAGCCAATCCAAGCCCACGGATCTCACCTACGCCATCGAACCAGGTATAGAGGTATGGGTTCTCACAGTGGTGCAGTCTGAAGTCTCCGGAAGGTGTCTAGATCTCCGACGTAGTCGCTTGGTGGATTACGAGCATCGTCTGTGAAGAAGAAGTACTATAGGCCGTGTGGGTGGTCTAGGGTAAGGTCTATGTCATGATTGTCAGATGTGCCGACGATGATCCTGGATCAGTAAATCGTGTAAGACTTTTACTTCATAGTGGACGTTTGATAATCATGTGGGACTCGTGGTTTTTTCTTCTCGTTGGGGAAGTTTTTCCACGCTAAATCATCTACGTATTCGTGTTTGCTAGTTTATTACATTCTTAATTCATGTGCTTCTATAATGCATTCGTTCATGTTTGCAAGTTAATTTGAAGACAGGTTTTCTGTGAAGTAATCTACGAGTTAATGTTTATGTTTCAGATGAAGTCATGTTATGGTTAATGTTTATGTCTCTGTGTCAATCACTTCCTCAGGTCGCAGTTAACTCTCATAAAGTGTCTATTCACCGTGTTGAATAGGATCTGATCTTTTGATGATAAACCTCTTCTGATCTTTTGCTTTATTGGTGCCATAGTCTCTGTTTCGTCTCTAGTGGGTCTTGGATCTTGTGAAGCAGTGGCGGAACCAGGGGACGGCTGCCCCCCTTGGCAACGCCGGAAACACCACCCCCCACCCCCCCCCCCCCCCCCCCCCGCTCTCTTCGCAGCCCCCAACCCATCCCTCCTGGCTCCCGATGCCGCCCTTCTCTGGATTCACCACCACCTCCTCCGGCTCCAATGATGCCTCCTCCTCTTCCGGCGCCCACCAAGGCCCCTTCATGCTCACACTCTCCCATTCCTCCACGGACCACCGACCACGGCTCCACAGTCCACTCTGTTGCAGAGAGAACAAAGAAGAAGCAGAGTAGGCAGCTAAGGCAGGTATGTTTTTTTTTAAAAAATTATTTGATTTAGTTAATTATTTGTTAATGTTAGGATTTATAATTTATTAGTTTGATTTAGTTAATTTTATATTTTTGTTTTGTTTTATTTAGATAATGGATAAGTTTGTGATAAAAAAACCACGAAGCGGACCAAACGGTGAATCGTCTAATACTCATGACTTGCATACTACTACAAAGAATACTAGTTCGAAAAGACCCCGAACTAGTATAATTAATCCGAATGATATTGTTGGTGACCCAGGGTTGAATCACTTGAATGATATTGTTAGTGACCCAGGGTTGTGTAAACCCATTGAAACATATGATGTTGGGATTAGAGATGAAATTCGTTGGGGGTACTTGATCAAAGGCCCTTGTCAACCGTTTGGTCATAATTTTCCCAAGAAAAAATATGAGGAGTTTTAGGGAGACATGGTTCAAAAACTATGGGTGGTTGGAATACAGTATATCAAAAGATGCGGCGTATTGCTTATGGTGCTATCTGTTTAGGAAACCTCAAGGAGAACAAGGCGGAGGAGATTTGTTTACACGTACAGGATTCAATAATTGGAAAAAGGCAATAGAAAATTTTGGTGAACATGTTGGTGTCCAAAATAGTTTTCACAATGAAGCTAAAGAAAAATTTGAAACACTCAGAAATCAGCAGCAAAGTGTGTCGCACATATTTTCCGCCCATGGGCATGACCAAGAGAATGCATATCGCATTCGTTTAACAGTGGTTTTAGATTGGATTCGTTTTCTTTTGGTGCATGGATTAGCTTTTCGTGGTCATGATGAGTTTGAGAGTTCATTGAGGAAAGGCAACTTTCTTGAGCTTTTGGAATGTTACAGCTTACGTGATGAAAAAATTGCTAAGACAGTTATGGTTAATGCTCCTGGAAACAACCAAATGACTTCTCCAAAAACTCAAAAGCAATTGCTGAATACTTGTGCAACGGAGATCACACTTGCGATCATTAATGATATTGGGGGAAGATTTTTTTCTCTTATGGTTGATGAGTCGCGAGATAATTCATTTTTTCCTCTAAGGTATTTTTTACATTACTCTATAAAAAAAAATTGATCCTTTTGCTTTAGATTTCACACCCCCCCCCCCCTAAAATCTCATCCCGGTTCCGCCACTATTGTGAAGTTATTTAGCTATTCCTTTGATATTATGATCTTTACTGTATTTTGTTCATCTCTGAGTTCTTTTGTTTCTTAATTGGCTTATCGGATTAGCAACCTGTTAAGGCAACTCTGGTTTAATACGTCTAATTAAGCTTCCCTCCTTGTCTTGTTGAAATCAGTCTTTAATTGATTCTTGATTAGGCAAGTTATTAATTGAGCCGGTATTGATTCAACTCTTTCCTAATTAATCTGCAGCCATATAATCTTGCAAGCCGCACTAATTCTTTTAAAATCTGGTCTCTTGCGTTAGAACCTTACCAATCTGATTTAAATCAGATCAAGTCGAGTGCATCCAGCCAGTTAATTCAAATCTAGATTTGCTTCCTCTTAATATTGGTTAAGGTTCAAGATTTCAAGTGCTTTCTCAGCCAAGTCTTCTTAAGCCTACCGGAAACTGACAAGCCGAGATTATATCAGCATCTTTCATAAACTATAGTATCTATTTAAGTTGCTGACTAAATAGGACTAGATTGTGTTAACTGAACTAGCTTGTTTCCATTTCGATTGAGTACGTACGTAGTCCATTAGAGTTAATTTATCTACTTAGAGGTCTAGTTGGCGAGGACTTTGGTACCTTCAGGAACCAGTGGCACAAGTCAAATAAAAATAAGAAGATTCTGATATTTCCTAAAATAATTGCTATGTGAGTTAGTTACTACAGCACATATCTAAAGTTAGCATGGTAGGGTATATTTCGCACTTTTGAAATATCGACAAGGTCCAATTAGAAAGTGTAGACTTTTATCTCACAAAAACAAAATTTTTTGTTTCTTTTTGTTTCTTTTTTGATTTAGTTAAGCTAAGGACACGATTGTTTCATTGGAATGGAATGCTCGAATGTAATGTAATGGAATGCTGAAATGGAATGTAATGGAATGATGGAATGGAATTGTATTTTTTTTGTTTGTTTGTTGCTGGAATGAATACAGAATTCTATGGACTCTGGCATTTTTATGTCTTTGTTTTGATAGTAGATCATCCCCCAAACGCCAGATCTTCTATCCCAAGAAAATCGATCCTTCATATGTCGGCAGCAAAGATGAATAGTGTCGAATATCCAATTTCTTAGATTTGATCTACCAAAACTTGTCAAAAATCGATGAAACTTTATAGGGTGGTAGAATTGAGGGTGGGGAATCTAATGGTACAAAGAAATCAAACTTCTAACGGGTAATTTTCAGATCTAAGCCAAAACCGACAAGGATACATGATTTGTCCAAAGAAAATACGAAACAGGTTCGGTAGCAATCTCCTAAGCAAGCCATTACACCAGAATACAAAGTTTGGAAACATTTCAACAAACAAAACCACTCCAAATCAATAATAAATCATTCCTAGGCTTACCAATTCACTGGAATTGGGTAAAAACACCTACATGTATAGCTGGACAGAAGATCTACCAATCCCCCGACTCCGATTGCTCCACATTCGCTTTGAAAATCTGCAGCCAAGCCCCCAATCCGGCAACCAAAGGGGAGAGAGAAAAGGAGAAAGAGAGAGAGAAAGGGAAGAGAGAGAAAAGCTAGGGTTTATATAGAGATCTGAACTGATCTCGATCATCGGATTCGATCTTTTCCAATCGAGCCCCGATCTTCCGATCGGAAGCACCCCTAAGGTTCTAATCAACACATATATCAATCCAAGGTAGTGTGTGCTCTACGCGGGTGTGAAACCAACTGCAAGAGTGCAAGTTTACAAAATTACCCCTAGAGTCCAAAACAACAATGAGATCACCCGATCGCACTCGACGCGGAACAAAACTAATCAAACCCACAGGTCCAACCTAAACGGTCGAACCAGGTTGGATGTACGGGTCCTCAGAACAGCGGCCATTCGTGGCACCCCCCCCCCCCCCCCCGTCTCCACTCCGCCGTTGCTGCCACCTCTCCCGAGGTCCCTTATGTCGACGACGGCCGTTTCCGTCACATCTGATCTCGTCCGTGAGTTCTATCTCCCTCCTTCCTCCCTAACCTCCATCACGAAAAGCCTCCTCTTCACCCACTCCACCCACGAGTTCCCTATCCATCTCTTGCAACCCCGTCGTCTCCATTAACCCCGACCAGCACTTGAGGCCATCCACCCTCCTCGTTCTCGGCCACCCCCATCTTCGTCGGAAGCCAACCCGATCTCCACCCTTCTCTAGGATCCGACCCGATGTTCCTCCGATCTCTCTGCCATCATTGAGCTCGACCCAAGCCGCCTCTCTCGCTGCCGTCTTCCTCTCTCCAAAGCACCACCGCAACCCCTCTCAAGTCCGTCGCCTATGCCGCCCAACAGCTCGATCCGACCCGGTGAATTGACTTCCCAGGTGCATGCAACCTCTCCTCTGATGGTCCCGAGCTCTAGGGGTGTCCAATCGGGCTAGGCCGGGTTGGAGGCAATAATCGGTTGTAATGGCCCCAGTCGTCCGAGGCCGCCCAGGGCCTGTGGGCTCCGTCCAAGATCTACCTGAGAGCCCCACCCGACACAATATTGTCCACTTTTGACTCACTGCAGAAATCTGGGAAAACTTCCCATTTAATCACCCATCACAGGACCGCTCCAAGGCAAGCACGCTTAACCTTGGAGTTTTTTAGCGGATCACTGTCATCATGGCTTTAAAACGCATTGTGTCTTATAAGGGTTATTAATATACTTATTATCTACGTGGAGTTGCTTACTCGGTTACCTCGTTCGGCCACAAGCCCTCCAGGCGAACGCCGACACCTAGGTACCCAGGGTCTCACAGGTCCAGCCCAGGTATGACCCTGCCTGGCTTGCAGACCGGGCCGGGTAGGCTCAGCCCGGTCCAGTTCTTGTTTTTAAAGGAAAGATTCGTGGGGCCACCACATTTAGCCAATGGCCGAGGGGGGGAGCTGGTCCTCGGTGTTTAGGATCTCCACGTAGGTGCGGCCGCCGAGGTTGGCCTTGAGGTAGGTGGCGACGGAGGTCGGGACGGAGACGTCGCGGGCGGTTTGGATAATGATGCAGGGCGCCCACACGATGCCGAACACCCTGCGGAGGTCGCTGTGGAACACATTCCATGACACGAACAGCAAAATGTCTGTCTGCATGTTGAACAATGTCCGGCTGAACTCCCGCACGGCCGCCCCAACCGCCAGCGGAGCGAAACCCCACACCCATGCCTCGTAGTTCGACTCCATTGTCGCCAGCACCTTCTCGATCTCCTCCCTCTCGACCCTCCGATATGGGTTAGACCTGGGGAGGCGCCGATGAGGACGAGCTTGGAGAAGAGGTCCGGACATCGGATTGTCATACCCCGACCCAGAAAACCCATCCAGGGCGAGGCGTGAGGATTCCTATTACTATTCACATCCAATCTGGCGTGATACATTTGCAGAAAACATAGATAATTCAATACCATTTGAATTCCAAGGATAAAGCTGTAATTTAAACATCCAACAACCCATGACTAGCAAAAACATGATTCAATTTAAAATAACATTAAGTTGTACTATTTAGACATCCGGTACAAATTCTTATCAAAAACTCCTCCAACGGGAAAGATTATACATTTAACCCAAAAATCCTCGAAGGATGTCTATAATATACATAATCTATCAAAAGTACAATTCTTCTCCCACAGTAACCTCAAGCACCTCTGGAAGTCGTCATGCCGCTAAAAGCTAATCCAGCCAGCTCTACTGAAGAAGAACTGGCGCCTGCACCTGCAAAACGCAGCCCGGGTAGGAGTGAGCGACAAGCTCAGTAGGGTTCAACTCTATGGCACACCGAAGGGAGGAAAACAACAACTGAGATGTCTCTCCGCCTAAGCCTAAGGAATGCCACGGGGTCCCATAACCCCTATCGACTCCCCAAGGGATCCTACTCTTCTCAACTGACCACGCTGGGAACATCAATCAACACGCTAGGAGGAACAAGAACCAGAACTAGTAGGATCACCCTTACCCAACAGGAAACCACTGCCTGGGGACCACATCAGGGATATCAACAACCATCCTTATCACTTGGCCTTGGAGAAGCGTCACGACCTTTAAACCTCAAGGGCAACATGACATAGCCGACGAAACCATATCATCGATAACATGAAGATTCCAATAATACAATCATGTCCTAAACCTTGCTACCCAGCCGCGGTCCTAAGACTAGATCCGAGCTACCTGAGAGCCTCGAATCGACGATCAACTCATCACCCCTCCTAACCTGATATGCCTCTAATGCATATAGTGCATAAACCTATGCAAACATCTAACCTAGATGTCTCTATATGCCACAACAACAATTATGAGTTCAACAGTTATACAATAGCCCTAGGCATACGCCGGCAACGGGCTAAGATTCCACAATACAACGTAAGCTAGGACTCATAGCTAGCAAACGGCTAAGCAAGCAAGAAGCATTTAAGTTTACCATCCAACTAGGTATTTAAATGCAAGACAAACTAAAGATTCGCCAAAGAGGGTAAACCCACGATCAAATTCCCAAACCCAATCGAAATCCTTCGAAAACCCTAAGATAATAGCATGCATGCTTCCTAATATGATTGGGTATCTATCATGAACGAAAGACCAATCAAAGGAAGCCAGAAAACACGGTTCAAGGGCTCACGGTCGATGCGACGGTTGACTGTGAGGCCACGATCGATGCGATGATCGATGCGACGATCGATCCGACGGTCGACCGTAAGACCAAAAAGTGGGAAACACCTAAGGGTCGCGGTCAATCAGGACATCAACCCTGGAAAGCCAAAAACGAGACAGAGCCTCACAGTCGATGCGACGGTCGATCCGATGGTCGATCGTGAGGCCAAGTGGGAAAAAGGGTAAGGATACACGGTCGATAGGAGCATCGACCCTGGGAGACCCAAAATGAGACAGAGCCTCACGGTCGATGCGACGGTCAATCCGACGATCGACCGTGAGGCCAAGATGAAGTGTGCCAATACCTGACGGTCGATCTGACGATCGACCCTCAAGCTTGGTGCACAGTTCCTAAGAACAGTACCAGAAATTCAATTTCTTGGATTTGATTTATCAAAGCTTATCGAAAATCGATGAAACTTTGCAGGCACACGTAATAAATGGTGGGGAAGCTATTGGTACAGCAAAATTTTGATGATTAAAACTCAAATCTAAGTCGGCCAAAAATCGACAAACCGTCGATAAAACAAGAATCGTCCGATAAAATACGAAACCAACTGGTAGAGATACTTTAAGCAAGCCATAACACCAACGTATTAAGTTACACAACATTTTACCATGCACAACTACATCAAAAGCATAATAAACCTATCCTAGGTAGACCCGACCATACGATCGGGGTAAAAACACCTACTTGAGCAAGTAGGGCAGCTCCTCCACGTATCCCCCAAGCTCGATCCCAAGACCCGCTCCTCGAAGATCACGGTCCGAAGCCCTAGCACAGCCGGTAGGAGAGAGATGGAGAGACAATGACAGGAGAAGAAAGAAAGAGAAAGGAAAGAGAGAGAAAGTCATGGTATTTATAGAGATCATGATTTGATCTCAACCGTCCGATTCGATCTTTCCCGATCGAGCTCCGATCTTCTGATCGGAGGCACTCTTAAGGTCCTAATCATTCACATACATCAATCCAAGGCCGTGTGTGCGTTACACGGGTGTGAAATCGACCACCATGCATAATTTACTAAATTGTCCCTGGGGTCACAAGAGCAATACGATCAACCTGATCACACCCGACGCGAAACCAAACCAATAGGGAACGACCCTCGACCCACGCGATCGAGCCAGGTTAGAGGAATGGGTCCTCACATGGATGGTGGTGAGGATCCTGATCATGGCGAAAACAGAGTGGCCCACGAAGGCGCGGTGGTTGATGTGGAGAGCTTCGAGGATGGTGAGGTATCCAACCGGGCTACCTTTTCTTTAAAACCTGGACCGGACGAGCCAGACCGGGTTTTTGATCAAGGAGCCCTGGTCCGGCCCTGAACAGCAAGATGTCTGGCCGCATGTTGAACAACGTCCGGCTGAACTCCCGCACAAACAGCCTCAACCGCCAGCGGCGCGAAACCCCTCACCCACGCCTCGTAGGTCGACTCCAATGCCACCAACACCTTCTTGATCTCCCCCCTCTCGACCCTCCGACGATGGTAACACCTGGGGAGGCGCCGATGAGGACGAGCTTGGAGAAGAGGTCGGGGCGGCGACTGGTGGAGAGGATCCCGATCATGGCGGAAACAGAGTGGCTCACGAAGGCGCGTCGGTCGATGCGGAGAGCTTCGAGGATGGCGAGGTGTCCAACAGAGCTACCTTTTCTTTAAAACCCAGACCGGGCCGAGCCGGACCGGGTTTTTTATCAAGGGGCCCTGGTCTGGCCCTGAATCCGGATCAGCCCGGTCCAGCAGGGGCAACACCCGGGCCGGACCAGGCTACAACCCTGGCGGGCCCAGGCCGGATCCGTACCGGGTCAGGCCATTTGGGCTTTTTGGAGACCCCTACCGAGCTCCGACGAGGTTCCCTTGCCACCAAATCCTCTCTCCTCTTCTCCAAACCAGCCTGAACTAGTTCTAGCTAACCCAATTGGGTAGACTTGATCCGGCTTAGTCCAAACCAGTCAGATTCAATCAGGCTTAGTCTCAACTCAATCTAATCATACCCAAATCCCGTAATTCAGACTTGACCAGATCAACTCATGCCAGATTGATCTGATCAAGCCATCAGCCCAGATCAAAGTAGATTGCAAGTTAAATCAAGTCAGATCCTAACCCGATTGGGTTGATTTAGACCAGATCAGGTCGGATCTAATCCAGATTCGAGTCAGATCAAGCTGATTGAGCCAGTCCGAGCTGAGACCCGTTATCAGTTCGGACGGATAAGATGTATTACAGGATTACAGCTTCAAAGCCCTAATTTCATATATAATGAAACCTTCGTCGTTAATTGCAAGATCTAACGGCTAAGAATTTAAACATATAAATCATTTGGAATAGAAATGTAAGTATGATTGAGAATAGAAATGAAAAACTTAGCAATAACATAGAAAAATGCTTCTTTTTAATCTTCTCTTTTTAATTTTCTCTTTTTAATCTTCTCTCTTTAATCTTCTCTCTTTAATTAAAAAGAGAAAATTAAAATGACCGGTATAGGAGAGATCTTAGGGGCCTGGAGAATTGATCCCCGATAGCTAATTGGCGAGAACAACAGAGGCAGCGCACTTGAGGTCTAATAAGCGAAAAAAGAAAAATGAAAAAGAGAAAATTGACAACGGATGTGAGGTCGCTGGAGGTGAAGATTGGCATAGGAGGGATCCCAGGGACCTGGAGAATTGATCTCCAATGGCTGATGGACGAGAACATCAACGGAGGCGGCGGACCTGAGTTCTAAAAAGCGAAAAGAGAAAAATAAAAAAGAGAAAATTGACAGCGGATTTAAGGTCACTGGAGGTTAAGACCGGCATAGGAGGGATCTTAGGAACCTAATGATCAATTCCTCATGTTCCTGGGATAAGATGTAAAGCAAAATTGGTGTTGTGCTATGTTTTTGTTTCTCTTTTTAATTTTCTTTCTTTAATGTTTTCTCTTTAAGTTTCTCTTTTTGATAAAAAATAAGATGATTTTTTCTTTTTAATTTTCTCTCTATATGATTTTCTCTATTTAATTATAGATAAGTTGAGTTCCTCTTTTTTTTAATTTTCTCTCTTTCATTTTCTCTTTCTAATTTTCTCTTTTTAATTTTCTCTTTTTAAATTTTCTCTTTAATTTTCTTTACTTAATCAGCGTACGTAGTCTAATGGGACGGTTGAGAGTCGCTGGAATCCGATCGACAACGAAGAGGGACATCCGGTGGTCGGCACCGGTGGAGGAGTGGTCATGAAAGGCAAGGGGTTCGATCTACCGGGTCGGATCGGCGGTGGTGCAGTCGTAGGTCACGGATTTGAGAGAAGCGACAACGGTGCTCTCGGAGAGGATGAAGAAGACGGCGAGCTCGGCGATGGAGGAGAGATCGGAGCGACGAGAGGAGCCTAAATCTGGTGGTGGAGGACCTCGGGGAGGCCGAAGAGGGGCCTAGATCCCTCTTTGTCGCCTTCGACCTCCCTCGTTACCGACTAGCCCCACCTGAACTCAGCCGTCGCCCGAGCTTCTCTATTCCTTCTCGGATCCAACATCCCTAGACACCTCCGCCTTCCCCAACGACTTTTGATGCCGCTCCCAGCGCTACCGGTCCACTCGTGTGCCCTGCCCCATTGAGAGGTTCTCCCGAGCTCCACCGTCGTCTAGGTCTCCTCTATCCCCTCCGTAGCCGATGGAGACCCAATGCCGGTGGGTCTCAATCGAGGTTGGAGAGATGAGAGAGAAAGATGAGAGAGAAAACTAGGGTAGGATGGTCTTTTGGTCACTAATTTGGGGTTAACACCCCCAAATTAAATTTGTCTAGATTTTTTAACGTAATAAGATCAAAATTAGGGCTCTACCCTTATCCCGTTTTTTATTTGCTACTTTTTAAAAACTTGTAAAAAAATGTTTTCTTTAATTAATTTGCTGATGAATATGGTTTTTTGAAGGAATCATACATACGTACTAGAAGCATTCATGCTTTTGTTGATCCTATCGTCCTATATATTCTATGGACAGGAGCACCAATAGATTCTGCTCCAATGTGGATTGGAAGCGTGGCATATGCCACAAGATTCTATAAAATTGACATGTATTTGCAATTTTAAATTTTCATAAAGCGGAATAATGTCTGCGATATATTATACAGGCACAATGCAAAATCCAGCATGCTAGAATGCATTATTATTATTTTGGCAAAGGCTTTTTTCTTGCATTGTAGCCTTGTAGCTAGGATTTTTTTGCCAAAATGGATCTCCAATATTCAATTTTGACACTTTAAGACCACATATCCTATTTTTTTTGCATAATATGACCCCAACAAAAAATACATGTAACGAACACGCGTATAAACGAAGACGCGTATAACCAATAATGATACGCGTACCCATGTGATACGTGTATAACCAATAATTATATGTGTATTTTTTTATACGCGTGTTCCTTACATGTACTTTTTATTGGGGGTCCTATTATGAAAAAAAAAAACAGAGCATGAGATCTTAAAGTGCCAAAAGTGAATATCAGGGATCATATTTGACAAAAAAAATCCTTGTAGGCTAACTTACTCATACAAAAGTTGTCAGATGTTCTACTTTTGGTAGAGATATATTACTGTTAGTTATAATAATCGCCATTTGAACGATTGGCAAGATCGATGGCAATTTCGTAAATAAGACGAAATTGACATCAAATCGTCCATATCTTTGGCTTTGATATAGTTAGAGTATTTTGGCCATAACTTTTACATCAAGTATCCAAACTAGCCGATTCTTGAACCATTGGAAAGAGGACGAAAAGATCTACAACTTTGATGTTGACAATATCTTCAGATTCCATCGTTTAGTGTGTCAAACGGACAACCAAAGTGTTCAGTGGCAAATTGGGGAATAAGACCAAATGTCCAAATCCAATCGGCCAGATTCTCCATCGGCCAAAACTCTATCGGCCATATTTTGACTGATTATTTTAATAAGACATTGATGTGTTTCGACCATTTTAGCGATAACTTTCTCATACGATGTCCAAATGAGTTGATTTTTAGACCGATAAAAAGATAATTCGAAGACCTACAACTTTCATGTTCAGAGTTTCATCAAATTTCAAGGTCATCATCGGCCAAATCACAGTAGAAGACAAGAAGCTCTACCTGATGGCAGTTTCGTAAATAGCGGAAGTTATCGCCCAGTTATGCAGTTCAGAGCAATTCAAAACAGTTCAAGGCAGTTTCTGACAGTTCAAAAATGGTTACCAGAAATTCTATAAATAGCCAAGAGGAAGAAGAAAAACAGGCGCCAACCATCAAAGCAAATCAGCTTTTTATCTTTATGTAGTCTTTTCATTATCAATGTAGCATTTTGAATTCAGCAATGAAGTTATCTTTCCTTTAAATTCCTGCAACGTCCTTCATTTCTAGGAGTAGTGCTACACTAATCTCTTCCATAGGAGTAGAATTATCATAATTTCCTAAGAGTAGTGCTACCATAATTTCTTCCATAGGAGTAGATCTATTACTCAACCATAGAACCATCATATTTCTCATCTTCCATTTCCCATCGTTCATTTTCCATTCTCCATTTCATTTTCCATTTCCATCAAGATCATCATCAACCAAAATTACTTCTTTGTACACTTCAACACCTCTGATTCGATCATTCGAAGGAGTAGAACTAAAAACCACAATCTCCTGATATTCGAATGTGAAAATAGATTTTTGACCTTGATTACAGTCCCGGTCAACGGTCATAATTTCTGTTCTAACAATTACCTTTAATTCAGACATATATTTCTCAAGTTGATCTAGCCACCCCACTAGCTAGCTCCATTAGATAGGAGCGCCAGCCAACAAACAAAAAAAAAATTGGGGGGTAATTAAAAACATGGTTAAGTGATGATAGATTCATACTTTGCCGAAAGTGATTACAATCTGAACCCTCTTGATTATCTTTGGAAAAAATCAAATCAACTTATCGTGCCAATTAAGGTTTTGTTTAGAATGCGATCGAGATCATCTGAGGATGTGTATGTATCTTAACACGATGCTAGCTGAGAAAAGAAAGGAGGTCTCGTCGGGTGAGTCATCGCTGATTAGTGATTATCCCGGTGTTTTGAAGTAAGTTGTTTGTAATTCAGCTTCGGTTTAACTTTTTTTTTTTTAAAAAACACCATGCTAGCTAAACTAAAAAAACCATTTGAATGTTCAGAATGTGATGGAGATCGGTCTTAATACATAATTCAGCTCCAGTGGTACATATATCCTAGTATAATAGCCATGGCTTATTCTAGTTGTACCGTTTCCAACAAATTTCTATACGATCAATCTCCTGAATGGTCCTATTGTAAGCATCCTAACATGACTTGCGTTGCATAGACTGCTACAAAGATTAGATCTAGCTAGTAGTTGAGCTTTAGTCTATTGCATCCTATCTACTAGCAAAAAATAAAGGTCATTTGGATTGAGGATAAGTATACATAAATCTCATTTATGCATTCAAACATTTTATTCACAATCTTATATAACTACATTTGATATTTGCATAACTTTTAGTTTATCCACTATGCAAACGTATTGATGTAGGTCAAGAAACTGAACAGGCTGAACCAGAGAGACATCCAAGGGGATCAGAGCGAACTCGGTTTCCATCAGTCTGAATTAGGTCTCCGGACGACCGTGGCCGTCGGATGGCATAACTTTTGATCACGGTGTCTGATCGAGGCGTATGAGGTGCATGTCAAATCGATCGGCTCGGTGAGCTCTACAAGAGTCATCAGAGATCAAAGATCTCCCCATGTTCCAAGGTGTTCCGAGCCCAAATTTCTTTTTCTGATGCCCCGAAATTCAGTTTTATTAAAAACTTTTCATATTTGGCAGTTTTCCATAATTAGGTTTCTTTTCCAGTTTTAGCAGTTTGCTTAATAGTTTGATTGGGATTAGTTGCTATGTTTAAGTAGTTTGAATTCATATGTAAGTAGGTCTCTCTTATTCTATAAAAGAAATTAGGGTTTGTAATTGGAGTTCAGTTTTGATTAATGAGATTTGAGTAGTTTTCTCCTCTTGAGAATTTTGATTTTCTCTCCTACAGAGAGGACTGTTGTCTCTCCCGTCGAGAGACTATATCTCTTATGCTCACCTTACACCATATATCTTATTCTCAATCCAAATGGGCCCTAAAACAAATAAGAAATGATGACATGTTCTGTAGGTTGTTGGAGGTGCAAGAGCTGCAGTGGGACCGACCAAATCTTATATACGCTTTTCACCTCCATTAAAAAGGACACAATTAAGTAATCCTTAGTTCTAATATATTTACCCTAGTACATGATATTTAATGGTGTGAACTCTTGGCGATACCGTACTTATAAGTTATATATCTCCCCTAATCTCAACGATGCTAATGATCAAGATTTGGACGGCAAGTTAACGGCAAGCAATCGTGTTGCTTTATCTTCTCTTCTCCACAAGATCTTTCACGTTACGCGTTGTCTGGCCACCATGGAACTCAACAATATGCATATATACTGCCTGCCAAGCAACCAACCGGCTCTAGTCATTGATCAACTCTCTCACTACCAGAGGATTCCTACAACTACAAGGTGAACCTGAACTAAATGGTATACACCATGATCTTCCCCAAACGTAACGATTAAGTTTTGTCTCAAAGTGAATTGACAACATGCAGCAATTAAAGGGGATCAACAGAGTTGTAGTTTTCTTAGGACTCTTGATAAAGTCAACATAGAGGAAGAACTGTCGACTCTTGCCCCCGTCTAATGATCATATGCGGCAGGCATGCTATATGATCTTGTTAGAGAAGTGATCATAGGGAACACAAACAGGAAAATTTGGAAAAACTTTTTAAAAATCTGATGATAAAAAACCACGTACGGCCGGGAAGAGGACTTCACTGAGAGGAAGTTTTACACCCAGCGGCTCTTCTTTTTCTCTCTACGCCTACCTGGATAACTGTACGTTCTTTTTTTTTCTTTTTTGATTAGTTGAGCCAAAGGATGAGTTATAAACAAAACATCTCTATCCGTGGGTTACGGGTGACGTCACACTACCTTCGTCAACCAAAATAATACCCACCGGAAGAGCAAGGGCCTCCTTAGATAGGTTATCAGCTATACTATTACAATTTTTAAAAATAAAATTAAACAAAACACCCTCAAATTGACATGAAATAGCCCATACATTACGCAGTCTTCCCTCAAGGGTAGGTGGCCATACCTCTTTCCCAACCAGGTAGTTGACTATAGCTTTTGAATCCGATTCCACCAGGATATTCTTCATTCCCCCACACTAGGCTACACGAAGAGCTTCTTCTACAGCCATTAGTTCTTCCTCTTCAACAGACTGCACCCAAAATTTTGCTTTAACTGTCCATCTAGATAAGAATGAATTCCAATACCATATTCCCCATTTATTTCCTTCCATGCCGCATCAACCTGTAGGATGCACCCATGCTCATCATTTAACCACCCAGCATGGCAGCATCATTATTAATAATTCTTTCTTCATTCCATCCCTTAACTCTCCAAAATTCCACTACCTGTCTGTTAATCCGGATTGTAAGAACAACGGGAATGACTCTATTGCATGTCTAAATAACTTCGTTTCTCTTCTTTCACAAAAGCCAAAGACAGTAAGCAACAACAGTCTTCTTCCACATGACCTCTTTATCAGTAGATGAACTCCATAGCAATGTTAGCGGGTCTTCTGACCCATTGCAATGTGTGTCTTTTATGTTACATATAGGGGTGGCAATTCGGGTTCACAGGTCGGGTTCGGGTCGGGTACTGACCCGTTTAATAAAAGCCAAACCCGAACCCGACCCGTTTATTAAACGGGTAAACGTGTCGCGCCCCGACCCGCGAAAGCCCAACCGGGCAGGGCGACACGAACCGGAACCTAACAAAACGCGGAAGAAAAGCTGGCGAAGGTTCCCTTTAACCTATTGGTCTCCCTAACAATTCACCAAAAGCACCCTCAATTTAAAACAACAATTAATTAGCAGAACCTCGAACCACAGATTTGAAACCCAAAGCGTTTAATATACATAACCTCGGAGAGGGGAAGATCCAATTACAACATTACTCCCGTAGGAGACTAACTAACCAAAGGTAAAAGCAGTAAATATCGCCACCTCTCAAAGTCCACCAGGCGCCGCCGCACCGCCGACCAACTGCCCGGTAGGGGCCACAGAGGAAGAACTGACGCCTGCACCTGCAAAACGCAGCCCGAGTAGGTGTGAGCACTAAGCTCAGTAGGGTTCTACACTACGACACACAGAAGGAAGAGGGAAACGCAGCAATGTCGCCCTCAAGCAGAACCTGGGTGTATACAGGGGTCCCATAACCCCACCACGTGTCCCTGAGGCCCACGATCATGGTCTTCCAGCCGGGCTGGTCACATGTCAGGTCACACTCAGTAGCAGGAAACAACACTGCTGACTCTAAACATGACACAGAACACTGTTTGGTGGGAAGAGACACCACTGAGTAGGCAACTCCTCTACTCAAGAGTTTTAAGAACACCGCGCACCGGCTACACCTCAGATTCGACTCGTGCCCGACACGACCTCTACAATCATCAAGCAATAAGTGCACCAGTCATCTAGGCCTATTATCAAGTTTGACTGGACACTACAATTCAAACCGGGTCCAAACTACCCAACCTCGGTCCTAGGGCTAAGTCCGAGCTTCCAGCCTCGGGACGGCGACCCAAAGATCACCCACGCCCTAACCAATGCAACTAATGCACAAATCAACAATGCATGCTATGACATACACAAACAGGAGATAGTCATGCAACAGTATGATAAGACATCATAAAAGTCAACTGGATTGCTGCAGCGGTACTACAGACCACTGCCAGCCGATCCGCAGCGGGTCCCGGCATTACGACGGTACCTCAACCGTCAACCGCAGACTCCTGCAACAGGAAGCAACCCCGAAAACGATGATGAACAGTAAACAATATAATATTATATTCCAAAATATAATATTATATTCAAAACACCCAAAGCCTATACTTAGGGGCTAATTGATCCCGTCGATCCGACGTCCAAACGACGTCGAATTCAAGATCCAACTTAGCCATCAGTAGGTGCACATACCAGGATCAACATATCGAAAATCCATAATCATCCAATGGTTGGATTAACGGGAAAACACTAATCAAAACCGCTAATCAAACTAACTTACCAATTAATTGCTGCAACGCAACTCTCCAGTAATCAATTCATAACAAATCGTAGAAAAATCAGATAATTATGAAATCAGTTGGGTTAGAGAGTAGATTCAAAGATCTAAAACTCTTATGCTCATCACAACCCAAGATCATGTACGTACCGGCCGAAAAACTCACCGCAAGCCGACTGTTCTTCAAGAACAGCATAAACCAGAAAATCCCAGCTAAATCATGCATAAATCCGACTAAGATCTCAACCAAAGCTTATGAAATCTATATCAGAAATTCTACTAGGCATGAGGAAACCAACAAGACAAAAGATCAATAAGATCCAACGGCTAGATCTAGAGAAACCCATTAAAGAACATCAGTAGGTAGAACACCTACCGAAGAACGCTTTCCTCGACTGATCCCTCGCAACCAGTCACCAACAAGCCTCCAAACCACACCAGTAGCCTTCCTCTCGTTGCCACGGATCCAACGAGCCTTAGAACACCCAAAATAATGGCCGGAGGAGGAAGAAAGGAAGAGAGGAAGATGGCTGCCGGAAAAAAAGGGGAAGAGAACCGTCGGGAGAGAAGAAAATAGGAAGGAAGAAGAAGAACGGAGAAGGAGGAGGAGAAAAGGAGGAAAGGGGGAGGGGACAGCCGGAAAAGAGGGGAGAAAGGTGAAGGAGGGGAGGGAAAGTCCTCCCCTTCTGACAGGAGAGAGCGACGGCCAACGGCGGCCGTCCTCGCGAAGCAGAAAAAGCCACCGACGCGAGTCCGATCGATCGCTCCAAGGAGCGATCGATCGCTCGCGCCCCGGATCGATCCAACACCAAGTCGGATCGATCCGACACAGGCTGGATCGATCCAACACCAAGTCGGATCGATTCGAGCGGGTCAAAAACCCACCGACTCGCTCACGAGTCCGATCGATCGCTCCAAGGAGCGATCGATCGCTCAAGGGTCGTAAGCTGCCCAAAAGCAAGCTTCCGCGCGCCCGAGCTGTGATCTTCCGATCCCGGATCCACCTAGCCATTCTAAACAAGCACTAATACAAACAAGGTCAGTGTGTGCACACGCGGGTGTGAAACAAACCAACAAGGCGCAATTTACCAAATTGCCCTTGCGATCTACAACGAGCCACAGAGGTAGAGGGACAGGTCCTCACAAAACGGGTCGGGTTCCCGTTTATAAACGGGAACCCGACCCGACCCGCCTAACCCGTTTATTAAACGGGTCGAGTCGGGTCAGAACGGGTCTACATGTTTAACAGCAATAAAAAATATCAAATTACTAGATCAAGTAACAACCAAATCAAATTACAACTAGATCAAACTACAACAGTACAACTAAATCAAACTACAACAATACAACTAGATCAAATTACAACAGTACAACCATATCAAATTACAACCATATGAAAATAAATCCTCAGTTACTTCAACACATAAATACTAAGTAGTGGTGGAGCATTATCCCGATTCTTTGCCATCATTGCTGAATTTTGAGGTCATCACATCCTCAGTAAGATCATCCAAAGGAGTCAAATTGTCTGCATGATATGTATAAATGAGTTATGATAGACAATTTACAATTAACTTAATTTAATCAGCTGCTACTTGCTAGCTTACCTTTGTGACCATATAACCAATCACGTGTACAAACTAAAGCCTCAGCTACATCAGGCTTAAGCACATTGCGGCATTGATCTAGCACTCTACCACCACCACTGAAAGGAGATTCGGAAGCAACCGTTGAAACAGGTATAGATAATATGTCACGAGCCATGAGTGAAAGTTCAGGATATCTATATTGATTAGCCCTCCAAAAGTTAAGAACATCAATGTCTTCCCTTCTATCCACTATTGGCTCATCAAGATAAAGCTCCAATTGAGACTTTTGAGTATAGTAGATAGAAAATCTTGAATTTGATAAGAATCAAAGTCCTACATAATATGGAATATTTCATATCAAAATTCCATTCATTCAAAGAAAATATGCATCCTACTCAAAATCAACAATGTTCTGGATGCAATTCGATGATATATTCCATGATATAATAAAATTGATCATATTATATGATGTAACAGCATGCAATGCTATGGTGCAGCCTAATGAAGCATAGTAGTGTTACATAGTAGTGGTACTTCAAATCTGAAGTCACTGCACTTGTTCCATTTATTATGTAGGGATTTACAACTAAAATTAGCATATCACTGGTTCCATTCATTCAAAGGATAGAAAATTTATCTTCATTCATTATGCGTATATGCAAGTGGTAGTATAGAAAATTTCACAAGTATGCATATACGTATCAATGAGAGAAAATAAAAACCTTCATTAACAGCATAAAAATTTCCATTCATTCAAAGAAATAGAATACACATGTATGTATAAACTTTACGAATGAAAAATTTACATACCTTCATAATATCTTCACACTCCTTAGAATAAATACCTTCATTAATACTAGAAGTAGAGCCCTCTCGAGTTGCAATAGACCCCCTTGAATGAGGAACTATTTTACCACAAGTATGCATATACGCATCAAAGAAATAAAATAATTTCTCCCGAACTTCCTTCATTTCAAGTGAATCGCTGCCATATAACTTTTGATAAGAGAATTCGATGAATTGAATTTTGAATCGAGGATCCAATACTTTTCAAATTTACTTAACATTTTTATAGCCATTCCGCGCACCAAAACATCAGAATCTTCCTTCCCTTTGATCAAAGTAACTTGAATGAGGAAAACTTGAGGGAAGTATAAGTTGGCTGTGGGATACTTGGAACCAGAAAAAATGAAAGTGGTAGTATAGAAAATAGCCAAAAGTTTGCAAACTTTTTCTACTTTATTCCACTCTTCTTGTGATGGGTAATACTTGTAGTTGGAATCACTGAGCTGTAAATGAGTTAGAGCACATCGATAAAAAATAGCACTCTCAAGCATAAGGTAAGTAGAGTTCCACCTTGAGGGAACTTCTTGGCGTAAACCTTTTTTAGCTTGTAGGCACACTTGGCTGACACATTCCAAGAACTTATCTTTTCTTGTTTGAGAACCTTTGATATACTTTACTGTCTCCCTAATCTTTAGTATAGATTCATCAATTTCTTTCAATCCATCTTGAACGATCAAATTGAGAATGTGCGCACAACAACGACCATGAAAGAATTGACCATTGCATAAAAGGGCATCATTCAACATAAGCTTGCTTCTCAACAACCCAACGAACGAAAAATTCTCGAAAGCATTATCCAAAGTTATAGAAAATAGCTTTCCCACAATTCCCCACTCATTCAACAAAGCAAATATTTTCTCAGATAAACCAACAGCATTATGTGGAGGAGGCATAAAACAAAATCCTATGATTCTTTTTTGTAATTGCCAATCAGTGTCAACAAAATGGGTTGTCAGAGAAAGATAACCATCTGTTGCTATAGAGGTTCACAAATCAGATGTCAAAGAAATCCTTCCTGGTAGAGATTGCAATTTATTTGCGACTCTTCTCTTTTCTCTCTTATACAACTTCAACACATCAGCCTTGCAAGTATTTCTAGTCACTAGTTGTATATCTGGACATATATATCCGAAAATATCTCTAATCCCCTCGTACTCAACAAAACTAAATGGCAAATCATGCATAATAATTGCCTTAGTCATCAACTCACGTACAGTATTAGCATCAAGTTTAGACGATCTCAAAGACATAGATCCTTCATATTGGGACAAGAGCATTTGAGTTACATCACGCGTATCATTTTTTGGACAAATCTTGATATGACGTTTCATATTACTAGTCCCATGGCTAGAATTAGCCATATATTCTGCCCCACATTTCTTACACTTGCATTTTTGTATCTTATCAGGTCCCATAGGCAATCTATGAAAATGACTCCAAATAGGTGAGGTAAGTTTTTTCTTTCGCTTACCAGATTTGTCATTTTCAACCGATGCAGATGCTCCATGCTCTTCAGTATCATCTATTTCAATACTGTCATCATTGTCAATAATTTCAATACTATCCATCTGCATATTTCACAAGCACAAACCATATAAGTACCCTGGTCGTAGCCTTAAAATTGTAAAAAGTCCTAAAGAATTTAAGGAGAAACTTGCAGCAACAGATGAGCTAACCATAACCCAATAGCAGAGAAACTTGCAGCAGAAGCAAATCAAACAATAACAAGATATCTATCTACAGAAGAGAAATGGAATGAATCTTATTGAAACAAGAGAGAAATGGAATGAATCTACAGAAGAGAAATGGAATGAATCTACAGAAGAGAAATGGAATGAATCTACAGAAGAGAAATGAAACAAAGAAGGGCAATCGAACCAACAGCAACTGAACAAAAATTTAGCAGGAAAATACCAAGTGACCAGAGACAATAAATCTACAGAAGAGAAATGGAATGAATCTTATTGAAACAAGAGAGAAAGTTACATAAAAATATACAGTAATGCATGTGGTCTATCAAAGGAAAGATACAAAAAAAATTAGCACGAAAACACAAAGTGAAATCCACGGAAGAGCTGTAGCATTGAACCCTATTGAAAAAAAGAGAAAGATCACAGACATAGTGCTGAGAAAATGACAGAAAGATTGAGGTGCTGAGAAAAAAAAAAGAGAAAGATCACAGAAATAAGAAAGTCAATATTTAGCTCTAAAATCCACAGAAGAGAAGAGAAATAGTACTGGGAAAGATACAGTGATGCATGCGGTCTATCAAAGGAAAGATACAAAAAAAATTAGCAGGAAAACACAAAGTGAAATCCACGGAAGAGCTGTAGCATTGAACCCTATTGAAAAAAAAAGAGAAAGATCACAGACATAGTGTTGAGAAAATGGTAGAAAGATTGAGGTGCTGAGAAAAAAAAAGAGAAAGATCACAACAATATTTAGCTCTAAAATCCACAGAAGAGAAGAGAAATAGTACTGGGAAAGATACTAACCTTTGAAATCTTGAAGCTGTTGAAGTGTTGAACCGATCTGAGGAATCAACCGCCTCTTCTCTGTCTATCGGATGGAGGTTGGGAAGGGAGATGCTGGTGGACTTCGGAGAAGGCTAGGGGAGGAGATCGGTGGGGGTCGATCGCGATAGGGGGAGATCGCCAGGGGAGATCGCGATAGAGGAGTTCGCCAGGGGAGATCGGGACAGGCGTGGGGAGATAGGGGGAGATCACAAGGGGAGATAGGGGGAGATCGCCGGTGGAGATCACTGGGGGAGATCGCGACAGGAGGAGTTCGCCAGGGGAGATCGCGATAGGAGGAGTTCACCATGGGAGATCGGGACAGGCGAGGGGAGATAGGGGGACATCACGAGGGTAGATAGGGGGGAGATCACTGGGGGAGATCGCCAAGGGAGATTTGAGATCACGAGGGGAGCCAGGGGAGCCGCCGCCAGGAGTAGGAGAAGTGGAGGAGAGCAAAGAGCTGGGTCTGGGTTAGTGGCTTAGTGTGGTGGGTAAGTGGGTACTGTGGGTAGGTGGCTGGGTAGTGGTGCCCTAGCACTGTTAAACACGAGTTAACGGGTTGACCCGCCTAACCCGCAGGTCAACCCAATCCGACCCGTTTATAAACATGTCATAAACGGGTTAACCCGTTTATGACCCTAACCCGTTTATATTAAACCCAAACCCGTTTATCTCGGGTCGGATTGGGTCGGGTTCACGGGTCATGACCCGATTGCCACCCTAGTTACATAAGAACGCTTCCCCTCCCCTGTCTGTACGTACGCCACCGAGCAGTCAGCACGGATCTTGACGCGTAGGCCCTTCGGGAGCCATGGCACTCATTGGAGCCAGAGCCAGACTGCCAGTGGTGAATCTAAGGAGCAATCTAGATAGAAAAATCACCAGCGTTCCTCCTTTACTCAACCATCGCTTTCCACAATCTAGCTATTTCCCTAATAATAAGTCAAAACACTCAACGCCGCAAAAAAGAAAGCCCCACGCGATGACTTCATGGATTCCATCGACGTCCCACTCGTTCGCCTATTTGGCTCCCCAGCCCCACCCAGCCTATTGTGACCGTCCGATCACTACAGCTGTACGCAGATGGTGAGACTCGTTCGTCGCTCTCTTCCATCGAGGATCCAACGAGATCCCCGTGAGCCGTGACGGAACCCTCCACGCCCACGTCGCCGAGCTGGCAAACGGTTCCCTCACGCTGCCGTCATCTCCACCAAAAACTATCAAATAATACGCCCGTGGGTCGTCTTCGTCTTGCTTCTAAAAACGATCGGCAATTTGGCATCGATCGAATCGAAAACCCTAATAATTATCACAGTAATCATCGAATTTGGGCTAAATAAGTGTACGCACCTGATCGTGAATTCGAGCACCAGCTCGATCCTAATGGAGGAGAGGAATTCCCAGCCGCCGCCGCCGCCGCCTCCGCTGCCGCCGCCTCAGCCGGCGCAGCAGCAGCGGAAGGAGTCGCTGCTGCTCGGCCGGTACGAGGTCGGGAAGCTGCTCGGGCACGGTACCTTCGCCAAGGTGTACCACGCGCGCAACGTCCGGTCCGGGGAGGGCGTGGCGATCAAGGTCCTCGACAAGGAGAAGATCATGAAGGGCGGGCTCGTGGCCCACATCAAGCGGGAGATCGCCGTCCTCCGCCGCGTTCGCCACCCCAACATCGTCCAGCTGTTCGAGGTGATGGCCACCAAAGCTAAGATCTACTTCGTGATGGAGTACGTCCGCGGCGGCGAGCTTTTCGCCCGCGTGGCCAAAGGCCGGCTCCGGGAGGACGTCGCCCGCAAGTACTTCCAGCAGCTCATCTCCGCCGTTTCGTTCTGCCACGCCCGCGGGGTCTTCCACCGGGATCTGAAGCCCGAGAACTTGCTACTAGACGAGAACGGCGATCTGAAGGTCTCCGACTTCGGGCTGAGCGCCGTATCGGATCAGATCCGGCAGGACGGTCTCTTCCACACCTTCTGCGGCACCCCGGCCTACGTGGCGCCGGAGGTCCTCTCGCGGAGGGGCTACGATGCGGCGATCGCGGACATCTGGTCGTGCGGTGTCATCCTCTTCGTGCTCATGGCGGGTTACCTCCCGTTCCAAGACCAGAATCTCATGGCGATGTACAGGAAAATCTACAAAGGGGAGTTCCGATGTCCGAGATGGTTCTCCTCGGAGCTCAACAAGCTCCTCGCTCGCCTCCTCGACAGCAACCCCTCAACCCGCATCACCATTCCCCAAATCATGGAAAACCGCTGGTTCAAGAAGGGCTTCCGCCATATCCGCTTTTATGTAGAGAACGATCGAGTATATAGCTTTGATGACATCGACACCCCTTCCTCGCCCCCAGCCGATGAAAGATCGGGGTCCGAATCGGAATCGGAATCGCCCGCCCCGTCGTCAGAGAGGAGGGGACTGGGTTTGCCGAGGCCGGCGAGTTTGAATGCGTTTGATATTATCTCGTTTTCGCCGGGGTTTGACCTCTCCGGGCTGTTCGAGGAGACGGGGGAGGAGAGGAGGTTTGTCTCAGGGGCCCCAGTGTCGAAGATCATATCAAAATTGGAGGAGATTGCACAGGTGGTGAGGTTCTCGGTGAGGAAGAAGGATTGCAGGGTAAGCCTAGAGGGGACGAGGGAGGGGGTGAAGGGGCCGCTGACGATTGCGGCAGAGATATTTGAGCTCACGCCATCACTTGTGGTGGTGGAGGTGAAGAAGAAGGGAGGTGACCCAGGGGAGTATGAGGACTTCTGCAACCAGGAGCTGAAGCCTGGCCTGCAGAGCCTCATGTTGGATGTGCCGGCAGCTGACCCAGCTCCAGTTAATGTAGCTTTGGACACAGAGTAGAGAGGTGAAGGTAACAAGCACTCGGCTTTCTCCAGACAGAGTAGAGAGGAGAAGGTAAACAAAAAAACACTCGGCTTTCTTCTTTAGAAACTTTTACATTGTGTGCATAATTCATCACCATTGTTGGTCTTGCTGAGATTGGTATATGTTGCCAATTTCTATTGTCCTATGAACTTGACAAATAATTGTTGTACTTTACTAGCTTTGCATATAATGATCATATATATTTAACGGCATGGAAAAGTTTGCTTGCTTGTTCAATTTGATGAAATTAAGGTATATTACTTCCTCCATTGTTACATCTATGCTGTTGAAACCATCCAATTTTCTACCTGGTGCTGCTATGCTGCACATTTCGTTTTGTAGTGGATCTCTTCAGGATGAATGTGTGCTCTCGTACTTGTCATTTTTATGTTTGGGTAGAATTCTATCCGGGTGTATAGCCATTTTTGGTCCTCAAGCTTTTTGTATGGGTCCTGTTTTGCCTTTATTTGCAAATTCTTCCGTTGAAATGTTGAAGAAAGTCATCTCTCAAGTTCACTCAAGAAAAAACAAAAAACCAACATTGTCGGCACTATGGGGAGTAGCATGATTCACTCATCTAAGCTAGGTAAACATATGCAGTTCTTTAGGTAATAAATCCCTATGGAACATTTCTTTTTCTTTTTTATACTTCCAAGATGGAAGTGGTATATCTACTCATCTATGGTTTGAACTTGCCTCTATGGGGAGTATAATAATTCACTCATCTAAACTAGGTAAACATATGTAGTTCTTTAGGCAATAAATCCCTATGGAACAGGGTTTATTTTTACTTCCAAGATAGAAGCGGTATATCTGCTCACCTTGGTTTGAACTTGCCTAGACATTATGGTTTTGCAAATATGGTTTTCAGCTGAAGATCCAATCGCTAGTAATGGTAGGCAACCTCTTAAAATGTCTCTTGCTTCTATGAGCAAAATCTTTGCTTAATCAAGTCCTGCTTCTAAGTGGGTACGGAATGTACAAATGCTGGGTTTGAAGCGACAATCATTGCAATTAAATCTTATTGGTGGGTTTGAAGACTAACAAAAGGTGCTTTGCCCTGGGAACACCAATGTCAATCACTTCCTGCACTCTGTTTCCATGTTGGTCTATTTGCTTCAGCTAAAGCAAGGGTGTTATTTATAGAATATGCTCAAAGGTAAAAGGGCAGGCCTGCGCTCTGTTTGTTTCAGCTAAAGCAAGGGTGTTATTTATAGATTATGCTCAAAGGTAAAAGGGCAGGCCTGCGCTCTGTTTGTTTCAGCTAAAGCAAGGGTGTTATTTATAGATTATGCTCGCAGGAAAAAGGGCAGGCTTAAATTCTTTAAGAGATCACAGAAATGTTGATCCCAGCAGCAAGGCTATTTGGAGGTAATAACTTGCACTTTTTCATAAATAAAAGAGTACTTTCGTATAATTGAAGAGGCTTTACATTTGTTAGATGAGTAGAGTTGCTTATAAGATAGTGCTTAGTTATCAGATCCTAATAGAAGGCACAGAAACTTTTAGGGAACCAAATTCATGTTGGTTTCATTGAATAATTTGGAGTAAGAAAACAGAAAAAAAAATTTAGAGAAGAGATCCTTCAATAGACAAAATGATATAAGTTAAAGAATATGCACAACTCTGTCAAAGCTGTTATCTTAGTACAAAACCATCAGCTTTGAGTTTTGTAATCTTCGTTCTCTTATCATAAATATTTTTGGTCTTGAATCAAATACTGAAATTTTGTTGAGTATAAATGTGATCTATATTCTCTTTTGTTTTGATAATCGCATAAAATGATGGTGTTTTCCTCGGATGTGCATTCTGTAAAGTAATAGTGCGGTTGGCTTGTTCCAAATACAGTTGAATGAATTAGATGTGCTCCAAGTGGATATTTTGGAATCTTAGCATTTCATGAGCTCTCTGAGACAGAGGTGGTTTAATTATCTTGACTAAATGGTCACATCCCATTTTGCGAACGGGAACCAGTGTTGGTTACAGAAAAGTGTTGTTTAGTATTTTTTGATGCAGTGCTTCCTGCTGTCACAGGGGTCATCTCCTTTTAATTCAATCCTAGTTTTCATGCTTGAAAACCCTGAATACTGGTTTTTTTTTTTTTTTTTTTTATAGAGATAAGCCGAAGCTGAGTGTAAGGCCACTTACAACAATCCAGAGAGATCTGGTGGTGGCACACCAGATTCTTTACCCCAAAAACTACCGGACATATTCATTCTCCCAGCTTTCGCTATGTGATCCGCCGACATATTAAACTTCCTAGCAACATACAAGATAATCACCTCCTTGATTTGAGCCGTTAACCAACACGCTTGTTGAAGCATGTTCCTAAGAGGCTCAGGCCAAGAATACCAGCTGTTGACATATCCAACAACATCTTTACAGTCAAGCTCAAAAATAACCCGGCGTGACCCCTTAGACAAAATTACCTCCAAGGCTCTAATAAAGGCTGTGAGCTCCGCCTCCCTCGCCGAGGACGCCGTGATCTGTTCCGCTAAACACCATGAGATATCCGAGTTCTCCTCATAACATATCACTCCAATGCCCGCAGCTGAACCCATGCCAACGAACGAGCCATCAATTTGTACCACCAAAAAACCCTCCCTGGGTTGAGCCACAGTGCTTATCCGGCTCCCTCTTGCCATTAGCCACTCCTTCGCTCACCAAAGAACCCCGCGAGCAACACCCTCAGGGTTAGACATCTCTCCCCTGAATATGGAATTATTACGTTGCTTCCATAACCGTCACATCCCATACCCAAGTTTCACCCTCATGCGCGAACACTCCGACTTCACACTAGAGTTAAGCATAGCTTGCCACCCAACCCAACTTCATTGCCACATGACATCTTCATCGTTCTGAAAGACCTTCTTCCACACTTCCGTCGAGAATTCACAAGTGAATAAATAGTGCTCCACAGTCTCATCTTTCAAGCCACAGCGGGGGCATAGCACATCCCGGACAAGTTGGAATCTTGCCAATGCGACCCTAAATACTAGTTAGCGGTTTGTATTAAGGGGTCGTAGAAACTCACTACTTGTTAAGCACAAATCAATGAAGAGGTGGTACGTGATCTGGTTATTGAGAGCGACTCATCTGCTGTGGTAGCTTTGGTTGATGGAAGAATGCCTACGACTTCATCATTTATTCCTTTGTTATAGGATATCTAGTGGCGAATGGGACAGTTCCATAGCGTGAGGTTCTTGACTATAACCCGTGAGGAGAATGAGAGGGCGGATTGGGTTGCTCGTCAAGCTAGAGCTTTTGCTAGTACTTTTTTATGAATAACCAGAAATCGGGTGTGACTCTTGTGTTGGTAGTCCTCGGTAGAAGGTTGCCTAGTTGATTGTACCCAGTCTCCCAGCTTATCTTTTCAAAAAAAAAAAAATGAAGAGGTGGTACGATGGCTTTACCGGAACTTTTTTTTTGTGCAAGTTACATTTGGTAGTTGTCTCTTGAAATCTTGCCTGGCTCCTAAATCCGACTACTGACTGACTGCATCGAGAGATGTCAGCACCAGCTTGTGCTGGTGGTGGTGGTGGTGTGGAGCCGCAGGTGGAGTTGTCTGCCAAACATGTATCCATAATTACTTTTTATGTAATAAGAGTTTTACAGTTTGCAGTAGCACTAGTGATCGAATGTTAGGGTACGTGTGTTTGTTTGTTTGTTTTTGAGCTAATGGCTGGGTTACAACTCTACTCTACCCAATGACTGGCCGGGTTTCAAGAAGCCACCATCACAAAAACACTGCCCACCAGCAATCCCAGTGTCTCATTACAAAAACACTACCCAATGTTGGGTATGTGTTAGCCATATATATAACCATGTCCTAAAGTCAGGCGATCAATGGCAATTTCGTAAATATTGTCAATCAGCCAATAAATACTTCAGTTTTGACATAACTGAAGTATTTTGACCATATCTTTTACATCAAGTATTCAAATTGGGAGATTCTTGAACCATTGGAAAGAGAACGAAAAGATCTACAACTTTGTTGTTGAAGAGATTTTCAGATTCCATCATTTACTATGTCAAACCAGCAATCGAAGTGTCAGTGGAAAAATAGTAAATACTGGCCGATGTTCTAAACGTCATCGTCCAAAGAATGGCCGATGTCATCGTCCATTTGCCCATCGGCCAAAACCCATCGGTCATATTTTGACTGATTATTTTAAAAAGACATCAATGAGCTTTGACTATTTTTATCGTAACTTTCTCATACGATGACCAAATTAGTTGGTTATTGGACAGCTGAAAAGAGAATTCAAAGACCTACAACTTTCATGTTCAACGTTTTATCAAATTCCAAGGTTCTCATCAACCAAATCGCAGTGGAAGACAAGACGTTTTATGTGATGGCAGTTTCATAAATAGTTGAAGATATCGCCCAGTTATGCATTTCTGACGGTTTCAGATTCAGTTCTGACAGTTGCAGTGGGTAGTTCGGGTGGTTTCAATGTGGTTTTAAGATGGTTACCAGAAGCTCTATAAAAGGTCAAAAGGATGAAAAAAAAGTCTCTCCCAAAATCAAGAGCAAGAGCCACTTTATCTATATTTTAGCATGTATCAATAGGCTTAGATCTATCTACAATGTAGCCTTTTAAATTCAGCAATGAAGTTTTTCTTTCATTTAAATTCCTGCAACTAGTCCTTCATTTTTAGGAGTAGTGCTACAATAATTTCTTCCATAGGAGTAGTATTACCATAATTTCCTACGAGTAGTGCTACCATAATTCTATTCATAAGAGTAGATCTATCATTCATAGGAGTAGATTTACCATAGTTCATCATTTTCCACTTCTCATTTCCATATTTCATTTCTACTTCCCATTTTCCATTTTCCACTTCCCATTTTCCATTTTTTCACTTCATTTTCATTTGCTCATCCAATCTCAACAGCTTCAACGCCTCTGTTCGAACGTAGTTTGAAAGAGTTGGACTAAACCACAATCTCTTGATTCTTGATGTTAGACTTTTTGACATTTCTTCCCTTCGCCGATCAATGACATGCTATGCATGATTTCTGCTCTAACAGTATGTTTGGTTACATGCAGCGCTGCACATCCTGATACGATGCAACCAATCAAACATCAGTCCAATTCTGCTTAATAAACAAGTTATTATTATTATTATTATTTGATTAGTTAAGTTTTTTTATCCTGGTTTTAAAGGACAAATGCCTTGTATTTTTAATAAATTTGAGGGCTTGGAGTTTAGAACCCAAGATCAACTAGGGGCTACTACCACTTGAGCAGGTGAAGGGCTATTTCACTATTTGAGGAAGTCAAGGACTATATTATTAGTTAAGCATTTTAGTGGGGCCAAACGTCATACATTGTTAACAAGAATAATGTTTTGTATACATGGACATGTGGCATGCCACCTGATCGATAGTCCATTACCGATTTGCCCAACCAGTCCATCGGTAGAGATCAATAAATCAGTAGCTCTCTATCGATTGAATTGTTCCGATAGTAAGGTACTGATTGGTTCATATAGTCCATCGGTATCTCACTATCAATGGACTAGATGAATAATTTAATCGGTAGTGGACTACCGATTCATTGATTTAGTCCATCGACAGTGGTACTGATGGACTATATGAAAGAATTAGTAATCCTCTACCGATTTGGATATGTATAATGCACATGCCACGTCAGCATGTACACAAATCAACACTCTTTTAATCCTAGCTAAAAATCCAATGACTACATGGAGATATCCCCACCTCCGAGTTTGCCTATGTCGGATCAAATACTGTTTGCAAATCCAAATATCCGACCCGAAACCCGGAAACCGAGTATCCATCGACCTCTTTCCATTGGACATCTCACTCTTCCAACAAGCCGCCGCTTCTTAGCTCATCGGCGGCCATGGTCAGCGACGAGGTCGGCACCAAGCTTGTTCGCATCCTCTACTTCGTCGGCGCCGGAGGTAATCCCTTCTCTTCTCTTGCGCGATCTCTCGATATCTCTCCTCATTCCGATCTCTCTTGTCTTCACTCTTAGATACTCGAAAACGTAATAGAATTTCTCTTCGTTGATCTCCTCTGCAGTGGTTTGCACGAAGGCGATCAACCTCTGGCGAGATTACGAGAGGAAAGCGGCTATCAACGCCGCCGAAGTGGACCAGACGCCGGCGGATATGGTTAATGGCGCTGCGCCTAAACCCTAACAACTTCCGGCTTGGGATATCCTCCTTTCCTCTATTAATGCAAATTTCATCTCTTTCCGTTCTGCTCGGTAGGCTCTAATGCATAATAGCGGTGTAATTTTAATATTTTAAAGGTATAGCAGCTACTCGTTTGTTCTGTAAGATAAATTTATTGGTAAATTAAGATCTTTCATCCAGACATTTTCCTGGCAATAGTGATTTCTCCAGAGTTAATAAACTTTAAATTTGTGTCCTTTTTGTTATTCAATGATGATTAGTTGGAGTTGGTTTAGCAAAGCTTGGAAGATGTGATTGTGAATTGCTAATTGAATGGGAGGGCATGTAGCTTAGTAATAGCGTATAGGGGATTCAATGGCTCTGCAGATTGAATGTTAAAAGGACCAAAATTGTGAACTTGCTGGGAAATTGGTGAAGCTGTTCGAAAGAGTGTGCCTTTCATAGGTTCACGCGGCCTGTATACCGGTAATCAATGTACATTCTCAATCAAAGAAGGAATAAGAGGGTATCTTCTAGTTGATTGGATATGGACATTCTAGTAGTTTGGCAAAGAGATCATAATGGTTGTATCAGTATCCTCGGTGGTTCGAAACTGTTACTTGACAAAGAAAATGCATTTGAAGATGCACTTGAGGCTCCATCTCGTAACTAAGTAGTATAGCTCCTTCATGCTACTTAGTTACGAGATGGAGCCTCAAGTGCATGCTACTTTTGAGTTTGGACAATCACTCACCATCTATGGGTCCAATTTGCACTCCTCAATGTAGACTATCAAACACATCCAGTGAACCTCACTTCTATGTCTTGTGATGTGGCCTTATCATGGATGGCCCTGACGGTGGTAACATAAACTCTGCCTACTCCGCTCTATGTTTGAGATCATTTGGGACTGGGCAAACTAGTTATTAGGAGAGAAGGTGACTATAATGTGGCATCTAGTGGTTTGAAATATAGTTGTCCTTTGCTGGTTGATTCATTTAAATGTCAGTGGAGCTGGAAATTGCCAGACATGGACCTGTGCTATTTTGTGCATTTCATCACCTATTAATTGAGAGTGAAGACTTTTTGTTTGTTCAAGACCCAAATGGATTTATCACACATTTCTTATGACACCTTATGGCTACAGGTGATTCTCATCTTTTTGTGGGGTTAATATTTGGTTTTCCATTCTTCACTTTTAGGTGGTTTTTGTTCTATTGACAGAATTTCAGACCGCTGTAGCCAGAGAGCATAAGCAAGTTAAACTTGGTCAGTTTGGGAAGATGGTGAACAAACCCTCCATCCATTAGCCTGTCTAGGAAGAGATTTTCAAACTCTTAGGTGTTTCTCATGCAAGCCCTTTTGTGCTGTATCCTTCAAGTGAAAGCTTTTGGATGCCGTGAAGATCCAAATACATTAGTTAGTAGGGGTGAGCAGAACCGAACCGAACCCGAAAAACCGAACCGAACCGAATTAATTCGGTTCATTCGGTTCGGTTCCTCGGTCCTTTCGGTTCGGTTCGGTTCGGTTCTGTAAGGTAAAATAGTTTGGGTTTCGGTTCGGTTCCGGTTCTTTAAAAAAACTTCGGTTCAGAACCGAAGTTTAAACCCATCTATCCCCCCGTCTGAGCTATCTTACCTTCGGCTCATCTCTCCCGTCTCCACTCCCCACGGCCACAACACCTCGTCTAGGGCGGTGGCGGCCTCGCGCATCCCCTCCATCTCCCCTCGCATCACCTCCCCCCGCCCCCAGCACCCGGCACCCCTACCTCCGCTTGCGCGCCTCCTCTGCTCCGAGTGTCACAGGACCTCAGCTAGGGATGCAGCGGCCTCGGCTTCGTCGGCGGCCGCCTAGCGCATCCCCTCCATCTCCCCTCTCTCCCCCTCCTTCCTCATCACTCCCCCCGCCCCCAGCACCCCTACCTCCGCTTGCGCGCCTCCTCTGCTCCGAGCGCCACAGGACCTCGGCTAGGGATGCGGCGGCCTCAGCTTCGTCGGCGGCCGCCTCGCGCATCCCCTCCATCTCCCCTCTCTCCCCCTCCTTCCTCATCACCTCCCCCCGCCCCCAGCACGGCGGCCTCGGCTTCGTCGGCGGCCGCCTCGTGCATCCCCTCCATCTCCCCTCTCTCCCTCTCCACCCTCATCACCTCCCCCTGTTACACCCCGCCCCAGAAAACCCATCCAGGACGAGGCGTGAGGGTTCCTATCACTATTCATCTGCAACTGGCGCGATACAAAGCGGAATTATGGATAAACTAAAACAATTGTATTCCAGAGGTGAAACAGAAATTCAATTTACAAATACATCACGTTGTACTGATTAAACATCTGATACAAAATTCTTATACAAAATCTCCAAAGAAAGATATTATACAAATAAACCCAAAAGAATCCTCGAAGATGTTTACAATATACAAACTATCAAGATGTACAACAAATTAACCTCCAGCAACCTCTGGACGTAGTTGCGTCACCAAAAGCTAATCCGCCAGCTCTACTGAAGAAGAACTGGCGCATGCACCTGCAAACGCAGCCCGGGTAGGAGTGAGCGATAAGCTCAGTAGGGTTCTACTCTACGTCACACTGAAGGGAGGAAAACAACAACAGTGTTGTCTCCCCGCACAAGTCTAAGGAATGCCACGGGGTTCCACAACCCCTGCCGACTACCCCAAGGTTTCTACTCTTCTCAACCGACCATGCTGGGACACATTCTCTAAACACGCTGGGAGGAAACAGAGAACCAGAACCAGTAGGATCACCCTTACCCAGCAAGAAGCCACTGCTTGGGGACCATGTCAGGGGCACCGGCAACCATCCTTAGCACTTGGCCTCGGGAGACAAACACGACCTCTAAACCTCAAACATTGATCAGAGTCAACTAGTGTGCATCCTCAATACAAGAGATTCAATTATACAATCACCCTAATCCTGACTACCCAGCCACGGCCCTAAGGCTAGATCCGAGCTACACGAGAGCCTCGGATCGGCGACCAAACCATCACCCGCCTAACCTCAAATGCCTCTAATGCAATCATGATGCATGCAATGCTCAGGCACAGATAACAAGATATAAGCATGCAACAAGATGTCATTAATCATGCAGGGCTAGGCATAGCTTACAGCTAGCCAAAGGGTAAGCATAGCAAAGGCCTCAAATACAGAAAAAAACTATGCTAACCAACCAAACATCTGAGCAAAGCACCTAAACACATATATACAATAGTCTTCAGTGCTCTCTTGCACCTGACAGACTAAGGTTCCACAGTTACCCCACAGGTAACTGGCCACATTTATACAATAGCCCTCGGCACACGCCGGCATCAGGCTAAGGTTCTACATTTACCTCATTTGGCTTAGCAAACAATTAAGCATTTAACTACAATCAAACATGTATCAAATGCAAGCGAAACCATAGATTTGCCCAAAAAGGGAAAATACTCGAATCGATCTTCAAACCCGATGGAAATTCTTTGAAAACCCCATAAAATCCACATTCATACTTCCTAACATGTTTAGATCTAAATCACAAATCAAATCCATCCAAGAAAAACCAGAAAACCAAGTTCAAGGGCTCACGGACAATGTCACGGTCGATCCAAGGATCGACCGTGAGCCCACGGACGATGTCACGGTCGATCCGGCGATCGACCGTGAGACCAAGGTGAAGAAAATCAAGGGCGACGATCGATCCACCCATCAACCCTGCGAAGCCCAAAACCAAACAGCGCCTGACGGTCGTTGCCACGGTCGATCCGACGGTCGACCGTCAGGTAAATGGCGAAAGGGAGAAGATCCCACGGTCGATCCATCCATCGACCGTGGGAGTCCAAAATCCCGACAGAGCCCGACGGTCGATGCGACGGTCGACCGTCAGGCCCCGAAAGAGCATATTAACGCTTGACGGTTGATGCACCGATCGACCGTCGAGCCTTAGGCACAGTTCATCAGAACTGTGCCGGAAATCCAATTTCTTGGATTTCAAGGATCAAATCTTGTTGGAAATCATTGAAACTTTGCAAGCATGCATAAAAGATGATGGGGAATCCAACGGTGCAAAGAAATCATATTTTTGACGGTTAAATCACCAATTTAGGTTAAAATGGCCGAAAACCGATAAACGGCGATAATGCGAGATTCAACCGATAAAATACGGAAATCGCGAGGTAGGAATACTTCAAACCATCCACATTACATGCACAAAGAGCTACATAGCATTCTAACAAGTATTCCTACAGCAAAAAGGCATTAAACCTATTCTAGGAGAACCCAATTCTAAGATCGAGGTAGAAACACCTACTTGAACAAGCAGGGCAGCTCCTCCACGCATCCCCCAACTCCGATCGTCGGAAGCCGCTCCTTAATGAGTGCATGAAAGTGCACTCTGAACAACCTTAAAACCATCTCAATTGCTATATCTTCACCCTTAATCAACTTCTTTAGCACTATTTTTATACTTTTATATGCTTCACATAGTTGTTTGGAAAATGCAGGAAATTGGAGCTAAAAGAAGCTGAAAAGAGTATATGGATCAACTTCAAAAATTAATCTGTACCTGCTCATGAAGAACCAGATGATCTGCCACATATGGTTGGAAAGCTCTTGAAGTCTAGATTCTGGAGAATTTTACGGAACGTAAGTCCGAGTTTCCTAGAGAAAGTTACGGCAATTTTAGTACCGATGGCGCAGGCTGAAGGGCAGAACCGAAAATAAACTGGAAGTCCGACCGATCCGCCGATCGATCGGACCACGCAGAATCGTGACAGAACATGTGTTTTTCAGCCAAAACACATCCGATCGATCCCTCAATCGCTCCTATGGGGTCCGATCGATCCGACACCAATGGTCCGATCGATCGGACTCGGAAAAAGCCAAAAACAGCGGATTTTTACTCAACCGATCGATCCAACACTCATATTTCGATCGATCGGACTTGGGAATTAAAGCGTGACAGAACGTATGCTTTTTAGAGGAGCAGAGTTCGATCGATCCGTCCATCGATCGGACTCGGGCGTAAATAGAAGATTGGAGATTTCAAGAGACCGATCGATCCGACTCCCTTAGTCCGATCGATCGGACACGGGCGAAGTTAGAAGTTGAAGATTTTAACACATCCGATCGATCCAGCACCCCGAGAAGGATCGATCGGACTTTTCCAGTGAAGAAAATCAACGATTGTGATCTAATCCGAGGGTGGATACACTTAAGGCTATAAATAGGACTCCTTCTAGGGTTTGAGGGGGACTTCTTGGACGTTTTTGGAGGCTTTTTCTGGACGTTCTCGAAGGGAAGAAGATGGAGGAATCTCCATCTATGGCCGAGTAATCCGCGGGCATGGCGGACGGATGATCTAGCGAGGACTAGGGCTTCTTCTCCAACAATGGTTCATAGATTTTAAGCTTTATTGTTAAACTCTTTTCTATGTATTGGATCTTTAAATATTATTTTCAGATTATAGATTTCTATGTGGATGATTAATATTATGAATCCAGTCATGCTTCTTTCATGATCTTATAATCCCATAGTCTTCTCTTTTGATTCTCCTACCGAGTCTTGCGAGACCTTTGCTATACATTGCCCGTAGTGACAGCTGGTATTGTATATTCTTAGGGATTTGGTTAGATAAGGTTGGGGCTCTATACCGAGAGATCTTTGCTATGCATTGCCGATTTGTGAGAGTTGGTATTGTGTATTCTTAGGGATCCGGTTAGAGTTAGGGCTTTGTCCCGATGAACTTTTGCTGCGCTTTGCCTGTAGTGACAACCGGTATCGTGTATTCTTAGGTTTAGTTAGATGAAGTTAGAACTATAAAAAGGAAGAACCAATCATAGGAAGAGACATTTATATATTTTATCAGATTCATAATTCTTTATCTTCCGGTTAAGGTGATTGGGATGTGAATCCCTTAACTGAGTATTATATGGACCATTGAGAAGAGAAGAGCCTAAATCCGAGTGAAGTGATTCCTGAAGCCTAGCCTCATTCAAATCCTGATTTCTTTCGTTAACTTTATTTTACCATTACATCTCCGATCTATTTTCTTAACTTTCATCGCTCTTGATTGTTTTCAACTCATTGTTATCTGTGTTTCTGGATCTTTCCTACTTGTCTCTCTGTGGGATTCGACCTCTCTTATGCTGTACTGCACCGCGACCGATGTGCGTGACACATTTGAGCGACATCACTCCTCGAAAGCCACGCTCCGGAGCCCTAGCACCCAGCCGAAGGAGAGAGAGAGAGAAGAAGGAACGCAGGAGAAGAAGAAAGAAAGAAAGAAAGAAAGAAAGAAAGAAGGAAGGATTAAATAGAAAACTGGAATCCATCGCAGCCGTCCGATTCGATCTCTCCCGATCGAGCTCCGATCTTCCGATCGGACGCACCCTAAAGGTTCTAATCAAACACATACATCAATCAAAGGCCATGTGTGCAACGCGGGTGTGAAGCTGACCACCAGGGAGCATATTTACCAAAATGCCACTGGGGTCAAAAACAGCGATGCGATCAACCGATCGCATCCCAAGGCCAACCGGGCCAAACCACAAACCCAGACCCTCGACCTAACGCGGTCGAACTGGGTTGGAGGTACGGGTCCTCACACCCCCCGCCCCCAGCACCCCTACCAGCCGCTACACGCGCCTCCTCTGCTCTGAGCGCCACAGGACCTCGGCTAGGGATGCGGCGGCCTCGGCTTCGTCTATGAGGACCCGTACCTCCAACCCGGTCCGACCGTGTTAGGTCGAGGGTATGGGTTTGTGGTTTGGCTCGATTGGCCTTGGGATGCGATCAGTTGATCGCATCGCTGTTTTTGACCCCAGTGGCATTTTGGTAAATATGCTCCCTGGTGGTCAGCTTCACACCCGCGTTGCACACATGGCCTTTGATTGATGTATGTGTTTGATTAGAACCTTTAGGGTGTGTCCGATCGGAAGATCGGAGCTCGATCGGGAGAGATCGAATTGGACGGCTGTGGTGGATTCCAGTTTTCTATTTAAGCCTTCCTTCTCTCTTTCTTTCTTTCTTTTCTTCTTCTCCTGCGTTCCTTCTTCTCTCTCTCTCTCCTTCGGCTGGGTGCTAGGGCTCCGGAGCGTGGCTTTCGAGGAGCGGCTTTCGGCGATCGGAGTTGGGGGATGCGTGGAGGAGCTGCCCTGCTTGTTCAAGTAGGTGTTTCTACCTCGATCTTAGGATTGGGTTCTCCTAGGAAAGGTTTAATGCCTTTTCGCTGTAGGAATATTTGTTAGAATGCTATGTAGCTCTTCGTGCATGTAATGTGGATGGTTTGAAGTATTCCTACCTCGCGATTTCCGTATTTTATCGGTTGAATCTCGTATTATCGTCGTTTATCGGTTTTCGGCCATTTTAACCTAAATTGGTGATTTAACCGTCAAAAATATGATTTCTTTGCACCGTTGGTTTCCCCATCATCTTTTATGCATGCTTGCAAAGTTTCAATGATTTCCAACAAGATTTGATCCTTGAAATCCAAGAAATTGGATTTCCGGCACTGTTCTGATGAACTATGCCTAAGGCTCGACGGTCGATCGGTGCATCGACCGTCAAGCGTTAATATGCTCTTTCGGGGCCTGACGGTCGACCGTCGGATCAACCGTCGCATCGACCGTCGGGCTCTGTCGGGATTTTGGACTCCCACGGTCGATGGATGGATCGACCGTGGGATCTTCTCCCTTTCGCCATTTACCTGACGGTCGACCGTCGCATCGACCGTAAAGTGCTGTTTGGTTTTGGGCTTCGCAGGGTCGATGGGTGGATCGACCGTCGCCCTTGGTTTTCTTCGCCTTGGTCTCACGGTCGATCGCTGGATCGACTGTGACATCGTCCGTGCATCCGTGAGCCCTTGAACTTGGTTTTCTGGTTTTTCTTGGATGGATTTGATTTGTGATTTAGATCTAAACATGTTGGGAAGTATGTATGTGGATTTTATGGAGTTTTCAAAGGATTTCTACGGGTTTGAGGATCAATTCGAGTATTTTCCTTTTTGGACGAATCTATGGTTTTGATCGCATTTAGTACATGTTTGATTGTAGTTAAATGCTTAGTTGGATTGCTTAACCATTAGCTAGCTATGAGTGCTAGTTAATGTGAAAATGTGGAACCTTAGCCTGATGCCGGCGTGTGCCGAAGGCTATTGTATAAATGTGGCCAGTTACCTATGGGGTAACTGTAGAACCTTAGTTTGTCAGGTGCAAGAGAGCACTGAAGACTATTGTATATCTGTGTGTAATGCTTTGCTCAGATGTTTGGTTGGTTAGCATAGTTTTTCTGTATTTGAGGCCTTTACTATGCTTACCCTTTGGCTAGCTGTAAGCTATGCCTAGCCCTGTATGATCAATGACATCTTGTTGCATGCTTATATCTTGTTATCTGTGCCTGAGCATTGCATGCATCTTGATTGCATTAAAGGCATTTGAGGTTAGGCGGGCGATGGTTTGGGTCGCCGATCCGAGGCTCTCGGGTAGCTCGGATCTAGCCTTAGGACCAGGACCATGGCTGGGTAGTCAGGTTAGGGTGTGATTGTTTAATTAGAATCTCATGTTATTGAGGATGCACTTTAGTTGACTCTGATCAATGTTTGAGGTTTAGAGGTCGTGTTGGTCTCCCAAGGCCAAGTGCTAAGGATGGTTGCCGGTGCCCCTGACATGGTCCCCTGGCAGTGGCTTCCTGCTGGGTAAGGGTGATTCTATTGGTTCTGGTTCTCTATTTCCTCCCAGCGTGTTTGGAGAATGTGTCCCAGTGTAGTCGGTTGAGAAGAGTAGGATCCTTGGGGTAGTCGGCAGGGGTTGTGGAACCCCGTGGCATTCCTTAGACTTGTGCGGGGAGACAACACTATTGTTGTTTTCCTCCCTTCAGTGTGCCGTAGAGTAGAACCCTACTGAGCTTATCGCTCACTCCTACCCGGGCTGCGTTTGCAGGTGCAGGCTCTAGTTCTTCTTCAGTAGAGCCGGCGGGTCAGCTTTTGATGGCGCGACTACATCCAGAGGTGTTTGAGGTTGCTGGAGGATGACTATTGTACTTTTGGCAGTTTTTGTAAATTGTAAACATGTTTGAGGACTTTTTGGATTATTGTATAATATCTTTCCTTTGAGGATTTTGTATCAAATCTTGTATCATGACAATATGACGTATATTTATAAATTGAATTTCTGTTTCACCTCTGGAATATACTTTGTTTAAGTTTATCTATAATTCCGCTTTGTATTGCGCCACTCGGAGATTAATAGTATAGGTTTCCCCTCACGCCTCGGCTCGGATGGGTTTTCTGGGTCGGGGTGTGACATCGTCGGCGGCCGCCTCGCACATCCCCTCCATCTCCCCTCTCTCCCCCTCCTTCCTCATCACCTCCCCCCGCCCCCAGCACCCGTACCTCCGCTTGCGCACCCGCCGCTACGCCCACCTCCTCTGCTCCGAGCGCCACCGCCCTCTCCTCCCCCTCGCAACCTCCTCCCTCAACTTCACCCACTGATGACCCTCGCCATCTCCATCGTCGACAGATAAGTCACTAATTATTCATAATTAAACCCCTTAAATTACCTTTGTTAGGCCTAGAGCGGTTGTTTTTTATGTCATATTGCTTGATTTAAGGTTTAAGTAGGTTTTGAGAAGAAAGACAAGAAATTCGGCTAAAATGAAGAAAAATATAGCTCCGTCGACCATTGGGAAAATATTCGGCAGATATTCTCTGAAACTCCAAATATTCTGAAACTTTGGGAGATTGTAGAAGACTCAGAGATCTACAATGTTTATGTTGGAAACTTTGCGAGATTCCTGATGGTGTGATAGCAGAATTGAAGAATACATGAAGATTTACAAACTGGAAGCTACTCCGTCGATGCTGAAGAGAATATTCGCCAAATATTCTACATTAATTAGAATATTATGAAATATTTTGGAGATGACAGAAGACTTCCAAATCTAGAACTTTCCTGTTGAAGACTTTCTCAGATTCAGAACAAATTAGCTTCAGAATTGATTACAAATCAGAATTCCGAGTAGGAATTGAAGAATAAGGAAGCTGATGACGTGGCAGTTATTAACCCAGTCAAACGGGGAAGTCCGATCGATCGCTCCGATGACGTCAGCGACCCGGAATTTAGGGAAATTAGAGTTTAAGATCAACTCTAACTCTTAATTCCGGGATTAAGGGTTTCTATTATATAAGGGGGGTTATTCCAGCCGAAAATAATCATCTTTTGGAGCACTTTTGGAGGAGAAGGTTAGGGTTTTGAAGACGGTGATCTTTCCGCGGGGATCGACGGCTTCATCTTCTACACCTATGGCTGATTTCCAAGAGATGAGTGGCTAGTTTTCTTGTTCTTAGGAATACCATGAAACCCTAGTGTAACTTTTGATCTTTCTTAGTCGGATTTTTGTGAACTTCTCTACGTATAATCTCATGAATATGATTTTAATGATTATAGAGTTGAAGGAACAGAGTTTCGTTGACGTATTATTAGTCCTACATGACGGTTGTACTTGAGTGTAGAGATTCATGAGATAGTTTGCATGTGGTTTGTGATTTACCTTTGAGATAATCTATGTTACGTGAAGATAAGTCATGCTAAGGTCATTAGGAGTAGAATAACTTAAGATAATGGTAGGACCGAAGATGATTTATGCCAAATAAAGATAGGTTATGCCGTAGGGAACATAAAACCTTCTTTTAGAGATTCGTGTGAGCTTGTAGCCATACGATCCATAATACTTAGAGAAGTGATCAAGATGATAACTATGGAAGATTAAGGGTGAAACTAGGGTGGATTGTGTATTTCCTAAGACATCTTTTTCCATCTGATTAAAACCTTAATATTTTCTTTTGCTTTCTTAGATAATTTCAGTTAGATCAATCTATCATTGAAGTGTTTGGCTTAGATCAAGAGTTTTGAGAATTGATTTTGGTTTTCCTAGTAATTCCCTGTGGTTCGACTCCGGATTTCACCACTAGTCTACCTAGTAATATTAGTGATTGAATAAGGATATAAATTTAAAATTTGATTGAGGTTAGCAACGTTTTAACGACAACGTTTGCGAGCGATCAATTTTTGCCCCCCTCCGCCCCGCTCCGCGACGGCGTGGACGACGAGTCCTATAGCCATCTCCTCCGTTGATGCTCCCGTCCTCGCCTCCATTCATTGCCTATAGAACCGAACCGAACCGAAAAGTTCGGTTCGGTTCGGTTCTATAGGAAACTTCGGTTCGGTTCGGTTCGGTTCTCATTTTCCTGGACCGAAAAAAGTTTGGTTCTTCGGTTCTGGACCGAGAACCAAACCGAGAACCGAATGCTCACCCCTATTAGTTAGTATGGCTTCAATTTGAGGGATATTATGAGTCTTCCTATAGCAAGGTGTATTTCTTTGTTGATTGTTCTCATGTGCATATTACTTGCTCGGATCTTACCTGAGGGACTGATAGGACCTTCTTGTTGACACAGGGCCTACCAGGTACAAGAGGGGTGAAAGCAGCCTGCCACGAGATCGCAGGAGGGAGGAGCAGTGAAATAAGGAAGAAGAAGAAAAGCAGAGAGACAAAGAAGAATACTTAGAGATAGGAGGAGAAGATGTAATATTCATTCATTCCTATAATGGTTTACATCTCCCGAATTTAATGAACTACATTAGCATAATAATGGAAACTCAGCTATTATAGCTGTTTATTTATCCCTGATTGCTGCTTGATTGCTGCTGCCATTCTAGGCAGTTTCTTCCTTAAGTTCCCACCAACTCTGTGCCTTGATTCCTTCCCCTTGCCAGCCAGTCTATCGTCCTTTGGTATGTATGAATCACTTCCGGCTGTAGCTTCCAATTCAGCATCCTATCACTCCCGGCGCCACGAAAACGAACTTTGTCCTCAAGGTTCAAGTGTGGAAACTGTTTATTTAACGGGATGAACGGCTCCCACGTAGCATCTTCCATGGGTAGGCCAGGCCAGTGGACTAGGACTTCCTGTACCACCTGATCCCCACGTTTAACCCAGTGGTAATCGGAGATCTCGATGGGCTCAATGACCAAGTCCCCGTCGTTAGTGAAGTCAGGAAGATGCGGCAGAGCGAGACCAGTAGTGTGAGGACCCGTCCCTCAGACCTGACTCGACCACGTGGGTCGAGAGCCGGTTTCCTATTGGTTTGGTTCCGCGTCGGGCATGATCGAGCGATTGTGTGGCGGTTTTGGACCCCGGGGGCATTTTGGTAAATATGCCCTCTGGTGGTCGGATTCACACCCGCGTTCCACACACTGACTTGGATTGATGTACGTGTTTGATTAGAATCTCTAGGGTGCGTCCGATCGGAAGATCGGAGCTCGATCGGGAAAGATCGAATTGGACGGCTGAGATTGATCCGGAGTTTCTATAAAAGGCCTGTCCCTTTCTCTTTCTTTCCTTCTCTTCTCCTGTCGTTCTCTCTTCCCTTCTCTCTCCTTCCGTTGAGCTAGGGTTTGGAGACTTGGCCTTCGGAGCTCGGATCTTGGCGGCTCGGCTGGTGGCACGCGTGGAGGAGCTACCCTACTTGCTCAAGTAGGTGTTTCTACCTCGATCCTTGGATCGGGTTCTCCTAGGATAGGTTTTATGTACTTTCGCTGTAGGAATACTTGTTGGAATGTTATGTGGATCAATGCATGTGTAGTATAGCTTGTTTCTAGTATTCCTACCAGTGGATTTCCATATTCTAACGGTTGGTTTCCGTATTATCGCCGTTTTGTCGGTTTTTGTCCATTTGGACCTATGTAGGAGATTTAACCGTCAAAAACTAGATTTCTTCATTCCATTAGCTTCCTCATTGATAAATACACTTGCTTGCAAAGTCTCATCTTATTCCAACATGATTTGATCCTTGAAATCCAAGAAATTGGATTTCCGGCACTGTTCTGAAGAACTGTGCCTAAGGCTCGACGGTCGATCGGTGCATCGACCGTCAAGTGTTGTTTTACACTTTCTGGGCCTGGCGGTCGACCGTCGGATCGACTGTCGCATCGACCGTCAGGCTCTGTCGGGGTTTTGGCCTCCCACGGTCGATGGATCGATCGACCGTGGGTCTTCTCTCTTTTCACCCCGCCTCACGGTCGACCGTCGCATCGTCCGTGACGCTCTGTCCCGTTTTGGGCTCTCGACGGTCGATGGGCCGATCGACCGTCACCCATGGGGTTTTCTTCGTTTTGACCTCACGGTCGATCGATGGATCGACCGTGACATCGTCCGTGACCCCTTGGCCTTGGTTTTCTGGCTTTTCTTGGATGGATTTGATTTGGAATTAGTATCTAAACATGTTGGGAAGCATGTAGGAGGATTTGATGAGGTTTTCAAAGGATTTTCATCGGGTTTGAGAATCGATTCGAATCACTCTCTTTTTTTTTGGTAAATCTAAGGTTTCACTCGCATTTAATACATGTTTGTTTGTAGTTAAATGCTTAATTGATTGCTTAGCCATTAACTAGCTATGAGTGCTAGTTAATGAGGAATTGTGGAACCTTAGCCTCTTGCCGGCGAGTGCCGAGGGCTATTGTATATCTGTTGGACTTGTAACTGTTGATGTGACATATAGAGACATCTAGGATAGATGTTTGCCTAGGCTCATGCATTGTATGCATTAGAGGCATTTGAGGTTAGGCGGGCGATGGTTTGGGTCGCCGATCCGAGGCTCTCGGGTAGCTCGGATCTAGCCTTAGGGCCGTGGCTGGCTAGCCAGGAGTAGGGTGTGATTGTTGAATCAGAATCTCTTGTTGTTGAGGATTTGCGATAGTTGACTTGATCAATGTTTGAGGTTTAGAGCTCGTGTTGTCTTCCAAAGCCGAATGCTAAGGATGGATGTTGATGTGTTCCCGATGTGGTTCCCCAAGGCTTGGTACTCCAGCTTGGGTAAGGGTGATCTTGCATGTTACTGTTCCTTGACCTCCTGGTAACTTGTTCAGGAGAGAGGTTTCATGACAAGAGCCCTTGGGATATCAACTGGGTTATGAGACCCGTGGCATCCGTTAGACTTAGGCTGGGAGACAACACTGTTGGTGTTTTCCTCCTTTCAGTGTGCCGTAGAGTAGAACCCTACTGAGCTTATCGCTCACTCCTACCCGGGCTGCGTTTGCAGGTGCAGGCGGCAATTCTTCGTCCGTGGAGCCGGCAGGATCAGCCTTTGGCGGCGCGAGTACATCCAGGGGCGCTTGAGGTTGCTGGAGGATGATCCGTTGTACATTTTGATATTTACATATATGTTGTAGACATTCTGAGGATTTTGGAGTATTGTATTATATCTTTACCTTGGAAATCTTAGATTGGAATTTTGTAACTGTACAACTTGATGATATATTATAATCGAATCTGCTTCGCCTCTGGAATACAATTGTTTAATTTATCCGTCTTTTCCGCTTTGTATCGCGCCGGTTGATGATGAATAGTGTTAGGACCCTCACGCCCCGTCCTGGATGGGTTTTCTAGGTTGGGGTGTGACAACTTGGTATCAGAGCAGGCTGTAGGTCCCAGGGATAGGATTAGGCTTGCGGTTGAGGTTTTGAGCGCGGTTTGGGATAGTTCTATTAGTAGAGCATCCCTGTGTGCTTGACTGTGCTCATGTGTGTTATGCTTTTCCTTTAATGATTGTTGTTGTGTTTTGTTTCTTACGGGTGGACACTTGTCGTCTCTGATAAACGTGCAGATGCCAGGAAGCAGGGCTAGCTGTCCAGTGTTGGGTCAGTGTACCGCGCGCGACCAGCGCGCTGCCCGACGGGCCTTAGGGGCCAACACAGCCGTGCCCCGTGTACCTGTACGGGAGTCAGAGCCGAGGATTGAGGTCGTGCTGGAGGAGGATGCTTCGTTCATCACCGAGGAGGTCTCTCCTCCACTCGACCAGCGTGCTGTTGCGACAGCAGTGGTCGACTTCCAGAGGCCGAACCCTCCTAGGTTCAGCGGTACTGGAGGCGACCCAGCGGTGGCGGACGACTGGCTGGAGGGAGTCAGTCGCGTCCTTGACACTCTGTTCGTCCAGGATGACCGAGTTAGGGTCAGACTTGCCGCGTTCCAGCTCGACGGGGACGCTTTGAACTGGTGGCGCTCTTTCCAGGCCGCCAGGGACGGGAGTGACCCATCGTGGGCCGTGTTCCGTTCTTCGTTTCTCGGCGCGTACTTTCCCCGCAGTGCGCGCTAGGCCCTTGTTCGTGAGTACCAGACCCTTTCTCAGGGTACTCAGTCGGTTGTTCAGTACGCGGCTAGGTTCACCAGGCTTGCCAGATTTGCCGGGGCGGTGTCGGCGGATCCTCTTGCCATAGCTGAGCAGTTTCAGTGGGGGCTTAGGCCCGAGCTCAGGCATCTGATCGCAGCTCAGCGCTCCAGCACGTACGCAGAGGTGTTGGACTGTGCCTTGGCAGTTGAGGCTCAGTTGCAGGAGCCGTGGCCCAGGGCAGTCCAGCCTACGTCGTCTGCGAGCACCAGTGGCGGAGTGCAGCCACAGAGAGCAGCTCAGGGTAGAGGAGGTTCGTGGAGACAGCGGAGATACCCACGACGCCAGCAGCCATACCAGCGTTACCCACCCCAGCACCAGCAGCAGCCCAGGCAGGGAGGCCAGCCACTTCTTCTGGCTGGGCCTCAAGGGCAAATGTCCGGAGGAGGCCAGAGCCAGCAGCTAGCGCTTGGTCCTCCTGTGTGCTTTGAGTGCCGGCAGACGGGGCACTTTCGCAGAGACTGTCCGACGTTGAGGGCATAGTTCGCCCGTGGCGGAGCAGGCGGAGGTTGGAGGACACCAGGCGCCGGGAGAGGCAGAGGTCGCGGCGGAGGTCGAGGCGGACCCAGAGGGGGAGTGTACACACTTCCAGACCGCGAGTACCCAGACTTTGTTCAGCCACCCTTTCAGCCTTACCAGTACCCGCCACCCCAGCAGGCTCTAGCACTTCCTTCAGCTCCAGTTGACCCTCCTGTTCTCAGAGGTACCTTCCAGCTTTTCAGTTCATTTGTAGATGTTCTGATAGATTCTGGGGCGTCTCATTCCTTTGTAGCTAGCGACTGTGTGGCATCGCTAGGGCTAGAGACTGAGCCACTGGGGGTCACACTACACATAGACACACCCGTCGGCGGAGGAGCTCGTGTTGAGCTGATCTGCGTTCTTGCGAGTTGGAGGTTGGGGGCCTCCGTGTCTTTCTAGACCTTCGGGTGCTAGACATGGTCGGGTTCGACGTGATTCTCGGTATGGATTGGCTGACATCATACCGAGCCGTCATTGACTGTGGCCGTCGTAGGGTGACTGCTTGGACACCTGACGGCGCTCGTTTCGTCCTATTGGGAGATCGTCAGTCGGCCGATTCCCTCTTGTGTGGTTGCTTTCCCAGGCGCGAGGGCCAGCTGTCAGCTTTACTGGCGCGCCTTTCCTTGTTCGCTGCAGAGGGCAGTTATGAGGGCAGTCTGCCTACAGTAGTTTGTGAGTTTGCTAACGTCTTCCCAGACGAGCTACCGAGCCTTCCTCCTTCCAGAGCAGTAGACTTTCAGATAGATCTTGTACCGGGTACCGGGCCGATCTCTCTGCCAGCTTTCAGGATGGCACCAACAGAGCAGAGGGAGCTGAGGGTCCAACTGGATGGGCTGATCGGCAGAGGTTTCATCCGTCCCAGCATGTCGCCTTGGGCAGCTCCTGTATTGTTCGTAAAGAAGAAGGACGGTACGCTTCGTCTTTGCATTGATTACAGCAAACTGAACAGGGTGACGGTGAAGAACAAGTATCCGATGCCGAGGATCGATGACTTGTTCGACCAGCTCCGAGGCTCTTCGGTCTTTTCGAAGATCGATCTCCATACCGGCTATCACCAGTTGAGGATTCGGGATTGTGACATCCCAAAGACAGCTTTTCGTACGAGGTACGGGTTGTACGAGTTCACGGTGATGCCGTTCGGCTTGACGAACGCACCGGCGGCGTTCATGGATCTGATGCAGAGGGTCTTCCGACCGTACTTGGATCAGTTTGTGGTGATCTTCGTCGACGACATCCTAGTCTACTCACGTACCGCGGAGGAGCACGGGCAGCATCTAAGGGCAGTGTTGCGATTGTTGAGGGGGCATAGGCTGTATGCCAAAGCCTCCAAATGTGAGTTCTTGCTTCCTGAGGTGCAGTTTCTGGGGCACGTGGTATCAGCGGCCGGTATTTCAGTTGATCCAGCCAAGATCGAGGTAGTGCTACAGTGGCAGAGACCGGCGACAGTGTTCGAGGTCCGCAGCTTCCTCGGCTTGGCGGGTTACTACCGGAGGTTCGTGCGGGACTTCTCCAGGGTTGCTGGGCCGCTGACCAGGTTGACACAGAAGGCGGTCCCATTTGTTTGGGATGAGGCATGTGAGCATGCGTTCATCCAGTTGAGGACCAGACTGACGAGTGCACCGATCCTTATAGTTCCAGAGCGAGGCGTCGGCTACAGTGTCTACTGCGACGCCAGTGGGGAGGGTCTAGGCTGTGTGCTTATGCAAGAGGGCCATGTGGTAGCCTATGGTTCCAGGCAGCTGAAGACCCATGAGAGGAACTATCCAGTCCACGATCTTGAGCTTGCAGCGGTTGTCTTCGCTCTGAAGACGTGGCAGCACTACCTCTACGGTGAGCGGTTCTCGGTGTACTCTGATCATAAGAGTTTGAGGCACGTGTTTACCCAGCGTGACCTTAACCTCAGGCAGCGGCGGTGGATGGAGCTTCTAGAGGACTACGACTTCGAGTTGCATTACCACCCTGGTAAGGCAAACGTCGTAGCAGACGCTCTCAGCAGGCAGACCAGAGACAGCAGAGTGGCCTTGGCAGCAGTGTCAGCCCGGCAGTGGCAGATGTTGGAGACAGTCAGTCAGTTTGGGCTGGACTTTGAGGACCGGGCGACAGGTGATTTCCTGTATGCTGTTTGCAGCATTCCAGTTCTTTTGGCCAGAGTGATCGAGGCACAGGCTGGAGACCCAGAGCTCGTGGAGACCTGTGCGGCGGTCGGCACCGAGCACGCGGTTGAGGGCTGGACAGTGTCGGCAGACAGCGGTCTACTCTTCAGAGGCAGAGTTGCAGTTTCAGCAGACCTGGCGTTGCGAGAGGAGATCCTCCACGAGTTCCACCACTCCTGCTTAACCGTTCACCCCGGGAGCACCAAGATGTACCACGACCTTCGCCGACATTCTGGTGGTGCGGGATGAAGAGGTCAGTAGCTGAGTTCGTCTCCAGATGCCTCACCTGTCAGAGGGTGAAGGCAGAGCACAGGCGGACCCCAGGTTTGTTGCAGCCACTTCCAGTGCCAGAGTGGAAGTGTGAACATATAGCTACGGACTTCGTCACCGGGCTACCCAGGTCACGGAGGGGGAATGATGCGATTTGGGTCATCGTCGATCGACTGACCAAATCGGCTCATTTCCTCCCCATGCGGACGACAGATCCAGTTGCCAGACTGAGCCAGAGGTACATTGACGAGGTGGTACGACTGCACGGCATCCCATTGTCGATAGTGTCAGACAGAGATCCCAGGTTTACCGGCAGGTTCTGGAGCAGCTTCCAGGACTCTTTGGGGACAGCACTGACGTTCAGCACAGCTTTCCACCCTCAGACAGATGGACAGTCAGAGCGGACTATCCAGATCTTGGAGGACATGCTCAGAGCATGTGTGCTAGACGCTAGAGGTACTTGGGAGCAGCACGTGACTTTGGTGGAGTTTGCCTACAACAACAGTTTTCAGGCCAGTTTGGGTTTTGCACCCTTTGAGGCGTTGTATGGCAGACCGTGTCGCTCACCGGTGTGTTGGACTGAGGTTGGGGAGGCGTCCCTTACCGGTCCGGACATCATCAGGTAGTCGTCAGAGAGGTTGGCTCAGATCAGGCAGAGGCTTCTGACTGCACAGAGCAGGCAGAAGAGCTACGCAGACCGCAGGCGACGACCCCTAGAGTTCGCAGTTGGCGACAGTGTGCTACTGAAGGTGTCCCCGCGCAGAGGGTCGATCAGGTTCGGTAGCAGGGGCAAGCTAGCTCCGAGGTTCACATATCCTTTTGAGATCGTCAGGCGCGTCGGAGCAGTCGCCTACCAGTTGGCTCTACCTCCGCACATGTCAGCAGTCCACCCCACCTTCCACGTGTCTATGCTGGGAAGTACATTCCAGATCCTTCTCACGTGATCAGACACGACGACATTGAGGTTGAGGAGGACACTACCAACATAGAGCAGCCAGTGCAGATCATGGACAGACGGGATCACGTGCTCAGAGGCAAATCGTTACCGTTGGTCATGGTCAGGTGGAGGCATGGCAGTGCAGAGAGTCTGACTTGGGAGCGAGAGGATCGCATGCGTCGGGAGTTTCCCCGACTGTTCACCTCTTCAGGTAGTTTCTTGTTGTGGGCGTTGGCGCCCCTAGCTGTAGCCTTGTTTGTGCAGGTAGGCTTAGTTGTTTCTCTTTATCCCTGGCTTCAACCTTGAATTTCGGGACGAAATTCTTTTTAAGGTGTTTAGGTTGTGAGGACCCGTCCCTCAGACCTGACTCGACTACGTGGGTCGAGAGCCGGTTTCCTGTTGGTTTGGTTCCGCGTCGGGCACGATCGGGCGATTGTGTGGCGGTTTTGGACCCCGGGGGCATTATGGTAAATATGCCCTCTGGTGGTCGGTTTCACACCCGCGTTCCACACACTAACTTGGATTGATGTACGTGTTTGATTAGAATCTCTAGGGTGCGTCCGATCGGAAGATCGGAGCTCGATCGGGAAAGATCGAATTGGACGGCTGAGATAGATCTGGAGTTTCTATAAAAGGCATGTCCCTTTCTCTTTCTTTCCTTCTCTTCTCCTGTCGTTCTCTCTTCCCTTCTCTCTCCTTCGGCTGAGCTAGGGTTTGGAGACTTGGCCTTCGGAGCTCGAATCTTGGCGGCTCGGCTGGTGGCACGCGTGGAGGAGCTACCCTACTTGCTCAAGTAGGTGTTTCTACCTCGATCCTTGGATCGGGTTCTCCTAGGATAGGTTTTATGTACTTTCGCTGTAGGAATACTTGTTGAAATGTTGTGTGGATCAATGCATGTGTAGTATAGCTTGTTTCTAGTATTCCTACCACTGGATTTCCGTATTCTAACGGTTGGTTTCCGTATTATCGCCGTTTTGTCGGTTTTTGTCCATTTGGACCTAGGTAGGAGATTTAACCGTCAAAAATTGGATTTCTTCATTCCATTAGCTTCCTCATTGATAAATACACTTGCTTGCAAAGTCTCATCTTATTCCAACATGATTTGATCCTTGAAATCAAAGAAATTGGATTTCCGGCACTGTTCTGAAGAACTGTGCCTAAGGCTCGACGGTCGATCAGTGCATCAACCGTCAAGTGTTGTTTTACACTTTCTGGGCCTGGCGGTCGACCGTCGGATCGACCGTCGCATCGACCGTCAGGCTCTGTCGGGGTTTTGGCCTCCCACGGTCGATGGATCGATCGATCGTGGGTCTTCTCTCTTTTCACCCCGCCTCACGGTCGACCGTCGGATCGACCGTCGCATCATCCGTGAGGCTCTGTCCCGTTTTGGGCTCTCGACGGTCGATGGGCCGATCGACCGTCGCCCATGGGGTTTTCTTCGTTTTGGCCTCACGGTCGATCGGTGGATCGACCGTGACATCGTCCGTGGTCTCACGGTCGATCCCCGGATCGACCGTGACATCGTCCGTGACCCCTTGGCCTTGGTTTTCTGGTTTTTCTTGGATGGATTTGGTTTGGGATTAGTATCTAAACATGTAGGGGGATTTGATGAGGTTTTCAAAAAATTTTCATCGGGTTTGAGAATCTATTCGAATCACTCTCTTTTTTTTTGGTAAATCTAAGGTTTCACTTGCATTTAATACATGTTTGTTTGTAGTTAAATGCTTAATTGATTGCTTAACCATTAACTAGCTATGAGTGCTAGTTAATGAGGAATTGTGGAACCTTAGCCTCTTGCCGGCGAGTGCCGAGAGCTATTGTATATCTGTTGGACTTGTAACTGTTGATGTGACATATAGAGACATCTAGGATAGATGTTTGCCTAGGCTCATGCATTGTATGCATTAGAGGCATTTGAGGTTAGGCGGGCGATGGTTTGGGTCGCTGATCCGAGGCTCTCGGGTAGCTCGGATCTAGCCTTAGGGCCGTGGCTGGCTAGCCAGGAGTAGGGTGTGATTGTTGAATCAGAATCTCTTGCTGTTGAGGATTTGCGATAGTTGACTTGATCAATGTTTGAGGTTTAGAGGTCGTGTTGTCTTCCAAAGCCGAGTGCTAAGGATGGATGTTGATGTGTTCTCGATGTGGTTCCCCAAGGCTTGATACTCCAGCTTGGGTAAGGGTGATCTTGCATGTTACTGTTCCTTGCCCTCCTGGTAACTTGTTCAGGAGAGAGGTTTCATGACAAGAGCCTTTGGGACATCAACTGGGTTATGAGACCCGTGGCATTCGTTAGACTTAGGCTGGGAGACAACACTGTTGGTGTTTTCCTCCTTTCAGTGTGCCGTAGAGTAGAACCCTACTGAGCTTATCGCTCACTTCTACCCGGGCTGCGTTTGCAAGTGCAGGCGGCAGTTTTTCGTCCGTGGAGCCGGCAGGATCAGCCTTTGGCGGCGCGAGTACATCCAGGGGCGCTTGAGGTTGCTGGAGGATGATCCGTTGTACATTTTGATATTTATGTATATGTTGTAGACATTCTGAGGATTTTGGAGTATTGTATTATATCTTTACCTTGGAAATCTTAGATTGGAATTTTGTAACTGTACAACTTGATGATATATTATAATCGAATCTGCTTCGCCTCTGGAATACAATTGTTTAATTTATCCGTCTTTTCCGCTTTGTATCGCGCCGGTTGATGATGAATAGTGTTAGGACCCTCACGCCCCGTCCTGGATGGGTTTTCAAGGTCGGTTTGTGACAAGTAGTACCGATCTGACGGTGCAATTGGGAGACATGGAAGACCGGATGTAATTTGGATTGAGGAGGCAGTAATAGCCGGTAGGTAACATGACCCACCTTTTGTGCAATCTGAAAAGGACCGCAAAATCTAGGAGCTAATTTCTTGTTGGCGCGAACTTCCAATGGAACCTTGAGGCAGAACAAGCTTTCCAGCAACTCAAGGAAGTCATGATGACCGGCCATGTCCTGGCCTTGCCTGACTTCACCAAGCCCTTCATTGTCGAATGTGATGCCTCATCCTACGGCATTGGTGCAGTCCTCATGCAAGAGAAGAAGCCCATCGCCTACTTTAGCCAGGCGCTACCTCCTAGAGAACAAGGAAAATCAACATATGAGAAGGAGATGCGGGCATTAGCATTAGCTGTCCAGAAGTGGAGACCATACTTGCTTGGTTCCAAGTTCACCATTCGGACCGATCATAAAAGTCTCAAACACTTTTGGGAACATACCGTGTCAACCGAAGCCCAACAGAAGTGGCTTGTGAAACTGCTGGGCTACGACTTCGACATTGAGTACAAGAAGGGTTCAGAAAATTCTGTTGCGGATGCCCTCTCTCGAGTACCACCACTTTGCCTTGAGTTCAATGCTAGTTTCGAAGGGGAAGGGAATGTTACGAACCAAATCAGAGCTGAACCGGATACAAACCCAAGCCCAAGCATGGGCGGACCCATGATGGAACCATGACCCTTGGGACGGCTTAGCCAAGCCAGTCTTAGCTGGTTATTTCCTTAGTTAGGTCTTAATTGCTTTCCTAGTTGATTTCCTAGTTTGAGTCCAGTTTGTGCTTTGCTAGTTCATATTATGAGTCCGAGTTGGATTGAGTCAAGTCACTTGCTGTTTTAGCAAGAAGATATCCAGGTTGGAGTAGAACTCTTTGAGGCTTCTATAAAAGAACCTCCATAGCTTGTATTAGGGTTTTATACATTGATGAGTAAAGTTATTAGTTAAAGTAGGAACCCTAGGAGAAGCCATAACTTAATATTCCACCAGCCACCAGCCCCCTTCATCTCTCTCTCTACTGTCGGATTATCTCTCCACCAGCCGACCACCATCTATCACCGTCCGCCGTTGCCATCTACAGTACCCTTCCCTATCACCAGCGACCTTCCTTAGCCGTCGCATCTCCTCCGCCACCTCCCTCGGCTTGGATATCTAAGAGTAGCCGGCCAACCCTAAGAGGATCTGCAAGGTATCCTCTTCTCTTCCGTCTCCCTCCTCCAGTCTTCGCATTCCTCGTCGAGTACCTAGGGTCCTCCTCCTAAAACCCTAAAGGTATCTCTCGACCTAGTCATAGATTTGGCTAAAGAGAAACTGAGACCCGGCAAGAGACCAGGTACCCGTGCCTACGAGAAGGCTCGGCGTATCAATAGGACTGTGGCTAGGTAGCGAGGTCTAGGGCGATTGTATTATTGAATCGTTGTATCCTCGTGGATGGGTATAGTTAGCTACTATCTGTTGTTTGAGGTGTAGAGTGTTAGTCCTAATAGTATTTTGATGATGCCAATATGTTCTTAAATGATAAAATATATATGTGATAGAATATATGTTTGAAGCAAGATTTAACTTTCACATTTGAGCTATTATATGAGTTGATGGTCGGCTACATCCGTGGATCAACCGTGAAGACTGGCGGATGCATCCGTTGATCAACCGTGAAGACTGGCGGATGTATCCGTGGATCAACCGTGAAGACTGGCGGATGCATCCGTGGATCAACCGCGGAGGATAAAAGTCACGACGGTCGATCTCACGGTCGACCGTGGGACATGTAACATGTTGAGGAGATGGGACGGTCGAACGAGGCATCGACCCTGGGAAGTGTTTTTCCTCACAGAGCCTCACGGGCGATGTGACGGTCGATGCGACGGTTGACCGTGAAGCTTGAAGGTCGATAGGTGGATCGACCGCGGCTCAAGAAGAACGCGACGGACGATGTGGCGAACGATGCGACGATCGACCGCCAGTCAGAAAACTAGCCGTTAAAGAGCCGTTGCAGAAATGCAAAGTGGTCGTTGGGAGCTGCTTTTTTAGGTCTTAATGCTCAAGTATATATGGGAAGACCCAGGAAACTTGGTGTAAGACTAAGGGAGATATTAGTTTACATTGTAACAAGTTTTAGTCTTCTTTTGAAAGCTTAAATCTTTGTAAACCTAATTCAAGTTGTGAAGTAGACTTTGAGAGAAATCTCCAAGAGTTGCTTGGAGTGATTTCTAAGGTTCTCAAGCACCCAAAAGCTTGAAGGGTAGCTCCAGCAGTTGTTGGAGGATTTGTAAGGTTGCGAAACACCCAGAAGCTTGGTGGGAAAACTTGTAAGGGAGAATTACAAGTAGTGAAACCTCACGGAGGACCTTGAGTGAAGTGGACGTAGGCAAGGTTGGCCGAACCATTATAAAATATGGTGCAAGTCTCCTAACTCTCTCTCTCTCTCTCTCTCTCTCATTCTTCGTTATGTGCTTTATTTATTGTTTTCATATCTAAACAAGCATACTATTCTTCTAGCATTTTATCTTGGTTTTCATCTATTGTATTTCCGCAAAAGAGTCCAATTCACCCCCCCCCCCCCTTGGACCTTCATAGAGGTCGCCCAGAGTTCTCGTCTCATGCTCAGTATTCGTGTTAAGGGAAGTTGTGTGCCACCCTGTGTCCTACACCATGCTGTTTCAGCGCTAGAGCGCTTGGTTGTTGTGAGGGACGGCTATTGACAGTGGAGGTCACAGGCCGCGTGCCCTGGGGTAGGCGGTGGACGTAATGTGAGTTTCCCTTAGAGATGAGACAGAACCCGGGACTTTGTAGTTTTCCATTTTTCCTGTGTGACATAGAATAGAGTAGAACCATACTGAGCGTGTTGCTCACTCATACCCGGGCTGCGTTTGCAGGTGCAGGCGTTGGCTCATCCTCAACAGTCCAAGCTGGGTCAGGTCTTGGCAGCACGTGGACTTCCGGAGGCACTTGAGATTGTGAAGGGACATACTTGTTTTTCGGTAGCATTTGTATATAGTATCTTTTGAGGATTTGGTATATGTTGTACTTGATCTTAAATATATGAAACCATATTCACTCTTTTGGTTGAGTTGTATTCCGTAATATTAATCTCTAGATTGTTAGATCTATTATCATGCCATTGGAAGTCTTTAAGTTTAAAGGCCAAAAAGTACTTTGGCACCTTATAGTTTAAAAATTTAACAGTTTAGTACCACGTTGTTTAAAAATTAGAAAAAAATGCATGAAGTTACAAAACTGGTCATTTTGGATCCAACGTACTTTTAAACAAAGTGATACTAAACTACAAATGCTCCAAGTTAAAAATGCTCCAGGTATAAACCTAGGTTAAAAATGTTTCAAGTTTTGTAACTTCAGACATATTTTTGTAATTTTTAAACAACGTGGTACTAAAATGTAAAATTTTTAAACTACAAGGTGCCAAAGTGCTTTTTGGCCTTAAAATATGTAACGACGTCGAATGATGGGTACTAAACTGCAACTATTATGTAACTTGGAGCATTTTGTTATAATTTTTAAAGTATATGGTACTAAACTACAAAACTGGGAAACTACAGGGTACTAAACTGCTTTTTGGCCAAGTTTAAATTAATTCCGCTTTGTGTTGTAACACGCCAGCTTGGATGTGAATAGCGTAGGTTTCCCCTCACGTCCCGGTTCCAGATGGGTTTTCTGGGTTGGAGCATGACAACTTGGTATCAGAGCAGGTTGTAGGTCCCAGGGATAGGATTAGGCTTGCAATTAAGGTTTTGAGTGTGGATTGGGATAGTTTTAGGAGTAGAGCATCCATGTGCGCTTGTTTTTGCTCGTATGTGACTTGTTTTTCTCTTTATTGTTTGTTGTTCTGTTTTGGTTTCTTACGAATAAAGACTGGGGCCGCGTACGTGCTTTCAGTGTGGCCAGCAGGGGCACTGTCGCCGAGAGTGCACGTCGCTGCGAGGTGGAGGTCGTGGCAACGACAGTGGAGGCCAGTAGAGGCGGCCGGGTTGCCATCAACATCAGCGTCGCCTCGGCAGGTATCTTTTACCGCTTTGTAGTATCCTGTTAGGCGTTGTTTTCGTTTTCGAGCCCTACCCTTATCGAATCTCAGGACGAGATTTCCTTTAAGGCTATTAGGATGTGAGGACATGTCCCTCTACTCCTGGGTCGACAGCCTGGGTCGGGCCCGTGGCTCGTTAGCTTGTTATACGTCGAGCGCGCGATCCGATGGATCGTATTGTTTCTTGGACCGCAAGGGCAATTTGGTAACTTGCGCCTTGTCGGTTTGTTTCACACCCGTGTGGTGCACACACAACCCCTATGTTTGATTTATATGTTTGCTAGAACCCTAGGCGAGCTTGGGATCGAAAGATCCAAGCTCGAGCGCACAGAAGCCTGTTTTTAGGCAGCTGGCGGCCCATGTGTGATCGATCGGTCCTGGGAGCGACCGATCGGACTTGTGTCGGTGCCTGAACCGATCGGACTTGTGTCGGTGCCTGGACCGATCGATCGAACTCGAGCCTATAAATAGCCCGCGACTTCCCCTGTTTTTTTGGTTTGCTTCCCGTCTCCTTCTTCCCCTCCATTCTCCCTCCTCCGGCCATCTTTTCGGGTGCTTGAAGGCTCGTTAGATTCGTGACAGAGAGAGGAAGATCCCTGGCTTGGTTTGAATCTAGTTTGGTGGTCGTACCGTGGGGAATCAGCCGAGAATTGCGTTTCCGGTAGGTTTCTACCTACTTGGGTTAATAGGAGGTTTTCTCTTGATCTAGCCGGTAGATCTAGGTATTCTTGGTGTTGTTGGATGCCTCTTACTTATCTTAGTTTTTGTTGTAAGTTTCATAAGTTTTTATTGAGTTTTTAGTAGGAGTTTAACTTGTTTAAACTCAGATTTTCAGGTTTCTCTGTTCTTGAACCATATCCAGTTTACGGTGTGTTTTTCGGTGTGTACGTGCATTATTTGGACTTATGATGAACATGAGAGTTGTAGATCTTTTAAGCTACTCTCGGACCCAACTGGTTTCATAATTTTCTGAGTTTCCTATGATTTGTTATGATGTTCCTACGGATGGGCCGCGTTGCAGCAATTAAAGGTAATTAGTGAGATTAATGGTTTTGATTAGTGATGTCCGGGTAATCTAGCCGTCGGATGTTTCCCGGTTTTGGATATGTTGATCCCAGCATGGTTATCTGTGGGTTTCTAAGTTGGATCTCGAATCCGACGTTGTTTGGACGTCGGATCGACGAGGTCACTTAGCCCCTTAATTAGGGGGTCTTGGTGTTTTTAATAATATTATATGTGCTGATATTATATGTTCATCTGAGTTTTCGGGGTTGTTTTCCGTTGCAGGAGTCCATGGTTGATGGTCGCGGTACCGTCGTAATGCCGGGACCCGCTGCGAATTGGCTGGCAACGGTCGGTAGTATCGCTGCAGCGATTCAGTTGGACTTGTATGTTATCTTCATCATAATGTTGTATGCTTACCTCTTGTCTGTGTATGATCATAGCATACATTCTGTTGCGCATTAGATGCATAAGGATAAGGCGTGGGCGATGGGTCGATCGTCGATCCGAGGCTTTCGGGTAGCTCGGATTTAGCTCTAGGACCGTGGCGGGTAGCAAGGTTCAAGTTAGATTGTAGTATTCAGTCGATATCGATGATAGGCTTAGATGACTTGAATACATGTTGATCGATGATTTAGAGGTCGTGTTGGCCTCGAGTCGGGTTCTGAGGTGTAGCCGATGTCCAGTTATAACGACTCTTGAGTAGAGGACGTGCCTACTCAGCGGTGTCATTTCCCGCCAGCAGTGCCGGTTACCTACTTGTGGGTCAACAGTGTTCTTTTCTGCTTACTGAGCGTGGCCCATCATGTGACCAGATCTTCTGGAAGATCATGATCGTGGACCTCAGGGACATGCGGTGGGGTTATGGGAACCCTGTGTACACCCAGACCTTACTTGAGGGCGACACTGTCGTGTTCCCTTTATTTCTGTGTGTCGTAGTGTAGAACCCTACTGAGCTTAGTGCTCACTCCTATTCGGGCTGCGTTTTGCAGGTGCAGGCGTTAGCTCTTCTTCAGTGGCCCCTATCGGGCATGTGTTTGGTGGCGCGGCGACGTCTGGCAATGCTGAGGAGCGGTGATCGTCTGTTTACCCTTTTTGTTAGATAGCCTCCTACGGGAGTGTGATGTATATTAATGTAAACCCTTTTGAGGATTTAATTATTATATTATATCTTTTGAGGTTTGAAATTATTATTAATTAAGGGTGCTTATGAATTGTTAAGCTGAAAGTTGAAATGATATAGTCATCGCTAGAGAGAATATCATGTGGCATCAGAGATCAGGAGCATAGAGGTTGAGAGAACGGAGAAAAGACATAAAGCATTTAGTATGGTTACCAATGGAAAGATGTTTAGCTAGACTCCTTAGCTGTAAAGGGAGGGTACTCCATTAAGATGAAGACAATTTTATCTGGTCCTTCATTGCGCCAGTAACAAAAATCTGTTGAAAATTTTGTCTTGGTATTTCAGAAGTCCAGAGGTCGGTAGTTTGGGGAAGTTCTAAGTTGATAAGGCACCAGAGCCTGATAGACATTATTGTGTTTTCCTACAAATAATTTTCTACCACCACCGTCTTCCTATAGTTTAAGGGCTGGAATTTCATAGGGACAGTTGTTTTGCTAGAAGTTTTTGAGTTGTGCTTTGACGATAGGTTTGTTTGAGGATATTTGATGATCAATCACTACCGGGTAAACAGTGATAGAGAATTGTTTTGAGCAATGAGGTAATTGAGATGAAATACTGGGTGAACTATTTGGGGAGGAAAGCAAGCTTGCAATCTTCCAACATCCTACCTGAACGAAGGATGTTGCATAATGTTTATGGTAAAATAAGGTTGTAGTATACCCTTGAATTTAAGTAAGAAGTAACCATAAGAAAAAGTGTAAGGGCCTAAGTGTAACATTTCCGGGCTTCTGTGTAAATTGTTGGACCTTTACGTAATAAGGGGGTTTTGCAGGGAGTGTTCTGCAAAAATCCCCACTAACCCCACTGCCTCTCTTCTTCTCTCCGGATATTTTTTCCTCTCTTCATCCTCACCTCACAACCAGATCCGAAGGGGAGAGAGAGAGAGGGGCAAGGAGAGAAGGGGGAAGGGAGAGGGAGTGGGTGGAGGAGGTGGAGATCGCCCGCGAGGGAGAGAGATCGTGAGAGAGGGAGCTGGAGAGGGAGGAAGAGGAGCAGAGAGGTTGAGATCGAGCAGCAGGGGCGATGGAGCTCGCCGGGGAGTGAACGTTCGGTGCGGCTCTCCGTCGGAGTTCTTCCCAATCTCATCCAAGGTGAGCTTCTATCTTCTCCCTCCTTCGATTCCGAGTTTTTGGTGGGTTTTCCGGCGTGTTTTGGGGTTTTCGTGGGTTTCTCCGGCAATGGGTCGCCTGAGACGACGTCGGAGTTGACGCCGCTCCTCTTCCCGGCGACTGCAGCGTTGGAAAGGGGCTGGTGGTGAACCCCGACGCCGTCCTCTCTCTGTCCCTGGAGTTTCCCAAGTTGGAAAACTCTGTTTTCCTCCCTCCCGGCCATGGATTCCGGCGATGATCCGGCCGGCCATTCTCTGGCCGTGGCCGCGCTACCTTCTTGGGAATCTTGTGCTAGGGACAGCACACGGGTTCCTCTTCTCCCCTGGTGGTTTACCCGGTGCTTTAGCCCCTTTCTAATGGAGATCCGACGGAGCTCTGGCGTGAGCTCCGGCGATGAGGAAGATAGTGCTGCGCGCAGCGCACGTTAGCGCGCGCAGCGACCGTCTGGGTGCACTGGGTAATGCCCTGTGTACGCGGTGCACTTTGGCTGTTTGCTAACGTGCCCCCAAAGCCTCCTGACGCCTGTTTTCGCTGGTCTTCGCTGGTTTCCGTGCTGTTTCGACCTGCTTTTCGAGATCGATCTGATGCTAGTAGTTTTAATTTCTTTATGGCTCTAACGGATCGTAATCTCGATCATCATGTTTTAGGCGATCGATTGAGCGGCTGTCAGGTGTCGGAGCGTGACGTGGGTTCCCGGACTTAGAGTTTATGCTTGGATTGCTTCCTTGAGGTAGGAGTTACCTCATAACAGGATTTGTGTGAATGTATGCAATGTTTGGTTATGTATGATTTATGATGTGTTGTGTTTATGTTATGCTATGCTCTGGTTGGTAATGTGGTGCCATGCTGGGCTTTATGTGATGCTTAGATCTGTTGGGTTTGCCGAGCCTAGCATTGGGTCTTTGATGCCAGAGTGATCTATGATATGATGTGTATATATATCTCGATGATCTCTGTTGGACTTGTCGAGTCCATTTTCTTGCTTGGTGATGCTATGATGACATGATGGACTGGTTGAGCCCGTTATGCATTAATTGCCATGTCATGTTATGAGGTGTTGCTAATATTGTATACGATAGTTTAATAATTATTGTTTAATTGTATCTCTACATTGTGATGTTGTGTGACTTGTGCATACATGCTAGGAGTGTCAGTTTGGGTCTAGTCAAGTCCTGTAGCTAGACTAGTCAGAGTCTAGGAGCTGTATCGATGACTTGACGGATGGATTGAATCTATGTATGTTGATCGAGGAATTGATCTGGTTTGATGATCTAATTTGAGGATTTGTCTTGAGGATCTATCTTGAGGATGTGTTGCCTATACTAGTATACTGAGGCCTATATAGAGTCTAGAGGGGTCTGGGCGAGCGTTGACGGCCGGATGCGGCGACTGTGCGTGTAAAACTTACCCATACTAGCCAGACCATACTAGGGTCAGTATATTAGGATAGGTTTGGTGTACACCAGTGTCCTAGAGTTGTCGTCAGGTGACTCCTACCGGGCTTTCAAGCTCATGTCTTGAGTTTTTGTGCCGGTAGGCCCGAGACCACCATATGACATGGGGATTATGTATAGTGACGAGGCGTTTATTTATTTTGATATGATTGAGAGTTAGTTTTGTAGTAGGTGGAAAGATGAGAGTTGTATCTCAATTTCAATTGTACTCTATCTTAACTCTCAATTTGTATAATTGGCGTTTTGTATATTGCAATCTCGTGGCCAAATTATGTATTTGATGACTATAATCTTATGTACATGAATGAATGAATGTAGGTGGGCGAGTGTGTGCCAAATAGTTGTGATTAAATGTTGTAAATTATGTATTATTAGTGATTGACAGGTTGTAAATGTGAACTCACGCGCCCGTGCCCAAGGGTCATGCTGAAATTTTGATTAATCTTTGGGATATTTTGTATTTATTTGGGGCGGGGCGTGACAAAGAGTCCTTAAGAGCTTCAGAGCTATTTTTGCTATGAGAGCTAGAAATATGTATGCGAGAGTTTTAAGAGTTTCTTTAGCTAACATTCTTTTAGTTGTGGGGACAATCAATTTAAAGGATTCTAATTCGTCTGTACTAGCGGAGTGTTGGTAGAGAAATTTTCATGGCAATGGGAGACTTGAGTTGAAATAGTGGGGAAACTGTTGAAAGCATGTTTCTTTTAGTGGCAGATTCAGCATTCTTTCTCAACATGGTTGCACATTTCAGAGATAGTACACCTGTGAGCTTGACTACAAATAAAAACAAGCACAAAACATTTCAGGGCTATAGTTGTTATGAGAGCTAAAAGCATGCTAACTAGGTTTGCAACACCATTACCTCAGTTCTTTAAATCTTTGCAGTATTTTGATAGTAGTGGTTATGAAAGCAGCTATTAATGTAAATGTCAGTGAAGATGGTTCTAAAAGTATGTAAACAGAACCATATTTTACGGACTTGCTTGGTTATGTGTAGATTTCCCTAAAGCAGTTTTGGTGAACTTCAAAACTGGATTTTGCTGGAAATGGGTCCCCCATGTTCTTATTAAAACATTGTATTTCATTTTCTTGTAACTTCAAACATGGCTGTAGAAAATCTAGTTTAATTTCAAAATCAATTTTTAGGTGAGATAAATAAACAGCCGTATTTCCCAAATATTCTCTTAGGAAACCTAGTTTTTTGTATTGAGACAGCACGAAAGCCACTATGTGGATTGTCTGATCATTCTTCATTGTCCTATTTATCATATATTTGAAGTGTCATATTGTCGTTTACAGAGCACTTCTTTTATGCTGGTAACTTCATGACCCTATGATGCTTGAGCACATTGTTTTCCTCGGCTTTAATGCGTCTATAGCAACTGATATAAGCACTGACTAATCATTTTCTTCTTTCTACGTAAGTTGCTTGTAGGTATATACTGAGACTCATTTCATGCCTTTTGGTGCTCAATATCCAGGTGCTTGGACATGATCTTAAATGGATGCATGGTAACCTCCGCGAACATGGCCATAAAACCAAGCCCAAGCAATGGAATGTACAGATCTTCTATTTCGGGCTTTTGTTCTCGACCTACGCTTGTATTATCTCCTAATTTCAAGAAGTTGAGGGGACCTAATCAATTAGATAAGCTCCCATCGCCAAGGGGTAAGCTGATCTACCTAGCTTGCGTAGAACTCCTTGCTTATATCTTGTGAACAAAGGATTGGAAGAGTTTTGGTAAAATTGCATCGCTTTTTCTGTAGCCATATAAAATATAATGAATAAAGTTCAATGTGTTGGTATGCAGTTCATGGTGAATTTCTATTGTCTGAATTTGTTATTATTATGAGTTTAAAGTCATTAAGTCATGGCCTACTCATGGATTTTTTTCCCGCTCTCCTTAAATAGAGATATAGATGTTTTCCTATATGAAAATGGAACATATTGGAAAGAGCACATAGCTGACATGTAAGATTGAAACTTTTGTTGAAAAATTGTGAGGATATTAGTTAAATTGGTGTACCAAATGAAAGCTTAGTTGCAGGTTATTTGTGAGTAGACTCTCTAGTTCTTTAGAAAACTGATATGGCAGAGATCTAGTCTTATGTTTATGCTTCTTCACAGATTCTATTCTTTATGGTTATGATGTTTCAGATAGTAATTATCCATGCTTCCTTTCTAGCCGTTGGACGCCGCTTCCCTCCATAAGTTCACGATCACCAAATAATTCTCTTTGTTAGTTACATGTGAATTTTTGCTGTTAAACTGTTCAGTAAGAATCAGCTTAGTACTGAGATTATCGTGCATTAGTTTTGTTAATGTGAGCTGTAATTTTGCCACTGTCGTTCCATTGTTGTTTTCTTTGTCTGCCTTAGTAAACTTTGGTTGACATGCAATGCTCTGAAATCTATTTCCATTGTTGTTTTCTTTGGCTGCCTTAGTAACTTTTGGTTCGCATGCAATGCTCTGAAATTTAACAACCTTCTTCCTTGTGTTTCCATTTATTTTTGGATTTTTAATACTCTGCTGAACGCTTTATCTCAAGCACCATATTTATCCATGTGGCCATCCCAATCCTAATCACGTGAGCTTTGTCACAGCTTTAGCCACCTTACACCTCTCAAGTGCTTCTACATCAGTGCTGAGTGGCGACCATGGCAGCCTTTCTAAGGTGATGCCGGTGCTGCCCAGCCGACAGATTACTGGGCCTAGAAATCCAATGGTTCCTAAAGCATCGAAGGATGTCCCTTACAGCTTCCGTTACCCCCCTATGACCATTAAGCCAAGGTGGTGGTGGAGGACATTAGCCTGCATTCCCTACCTTATGCCCCTTCATGAGACATGGATGTATGCAGAGACAGCATACCACCTCCACCCCTTCTTGGAGGACTTTGAGTTCCTTACTTACCCCTTCCTCGGCTTCATAGGGCAGCTGCCAAGCTGGTTCTTGATGGCATACTTCTTCGCCGCCTACTTAGGGGTCGTGCGAAAGAAAGAATGGCCCCATTTCTTCCGGTTCCACGTTGTGATGGGGATGCTTCTCGAAATTGCTCTCCAGGTCATTGGAACTGTGAGCAGATGGATGCCACTTGCTGTCTACTGGGGAAAAATTGGGATGCATTTCTGGACGGCTGTCGCATTCGCCTACTTGTTTACAGTTCTCGAGTGCATGAGGTGTGCCCTGGGAGGCATGTACGCAGACATCCCATTTGTTTGTGATGCAGCATATATTCAAATTCCTTATGATTAAGGAAGCGCATCAGATTGTAATCTATATGATTAGTGTTTTGAACTTTTCAAGAGTGTTTTCTCCTCGGATCTATTTTTGAGTGTACTGAACATGGATTTGTAACGTTATTCTTGCTTGTTGAATCCGAGCTGTGTTTAAGTTTTACGTTTTGTTATGTTGGTATTATAATTAGTTGATCTGCATTTGCGTAGAGTCACTGAAATCTTTAGCAGTCTCTTTGTGCACTTTATTGGGGCCCACATCTGAAATTGAGCTGTTATGATGCCACGTGGGAGTCAGCTTGGCACCACGTCAGGCTCCAAATAAGGTATTCTTGTTTTCTTGTTTGGTAAGTAACAAATTAGTATTTTTAAATGTCTGTTGGATGAATTACCGCTTCATCAAGTATGTTTTGAAGATTAAATAAAAAAAGGAATAAAGATTCGTGCACATGAGCATGTGTAATGCACATGTCACTTATTGATAGTCATGTACCGATAGGATAGATGAATATATCGATAACCCACTACCGATGGGATAATGAAAGAATTGATATTTTGACTACCGATCATGGCATGTGTATTACACATACCACGTTGGTTTGTGTACAAATCTGTGCTCTAAAAAGAAACTTTGATTAAATCTCAAATGGAGATGAATTGATATTAAATTCTTGATGAAATTTAGCAAAACATACTTCATAATTTGACAATTCATCCAAGAGGTTTTTTTTCATATCCCACCTATATTTTGGCAATATTCTAGAAAATTACCAGTCATATCGATTATTGCATCCTGAGCCCTCAGTTATTGGATTTGTTCCCAAATCAGTACTCGCCGTTAACTTATATACGTAACTCTTAAGTTTGCCCGCCTAACCATAGTCAACATCTATCCAAACGACTAAAACGCCTTTTTAATGTTGATATAAAAATTTATTTGAAAAATAGTTAAATATGGAGATGGTAATGTTAAAAAATAGTTTTAGTTTGGCTTTTGTTGTTTTAAAAAAAGAAAAAACCATATTAATACAATGGTATTGTGTTCAGCTGTTTAGTTATAAATATTTAAAAATAAAATAAAATTCAGATGACTGTTGAAAAATGGTGTTATGATTTAGGTAGTTTTGGGAATAAATGGATAAGACTTCTAAAATATGATTAAAATACAGATGGTGAAATGAAAAAGAAATCCAAATTCATAATTACTGATATGTTGTTCACTTGGCATGAGCTGACGTGGCCCATGCAGGAGATCCCTGCAGTTAGCCAATTTTTATTTTAGAGCGATTGGTTATTGGCAATTTTTCTTTTCTTTTCCGCCGTGACAAAAATTTGTATTGTACATAAAACTAGGTGAACCCTCCGTGTCATCCGACATGGGTAACCACCACCCCCATTATTCCTCTCTCTCACTCCTAATCACCTAGTTACTGACAGCCCCCACTACTCCTTTCCACGTGACTTCATGTCGATTGTCTAATATATCTAGACATTACTTGAATTGGCATCCTTTGCCGTATGATAGAATGCACCTAATATTATATAATATATTTTAATTCTAAGAGTGGATTTGGTAAATGTGTAAATTTTAGGGGAAATGGGCGTAAGCATCATAAACAGATCTTATTATGTTAAAAAAAACACTAAGCCCATGTTTAGTATAGGAATAACAGGGGGATAATCATTTTTTTTAAATAACCCCCTTATTCTCATACTTATCCCCAAATACTTTTTTTTCTATTCCAAGTAATCATTACTCATTTATTCTCATTCTACCTACTACTACCACTCTATCTTTTCTTATTCCAAGTAATCATTACTACTTTATTCCCACTTTTCCCCACCTCTTATTCCAGATTTGCTAACACTAAAATCTTTTAATCCGGAATAGCTTATTCCCATACTAAACACAGGCTAAACATTAGATTTGGGACCTTAACACCATTTAGCGCTACAAAAGACACATACCCTCATCTTCACAATCTACATCTAAATAACGTGCACAAGAATCGCGTCGCCACCCATCACTTCCAAGCCGTCGTCGTCGCCGCTTGTCGCTGCTCGTCATCCCATTCTCCTTTTCCTCGATCGCGTCGCCGTCATCGGGGCCAGATCTCCACGACACTGCCTATCGCCGCTCATCACCCCATTCAAAGCCACAACTCCGACGTCGTTCTCCTCGTCCTCGAAACCTCCCGGGACCGGCACCGGCACCGTCCTAAACCATCACCTTCAACCCTCAAAACCCCAAACAAAACCAAATCCGGCATCCTCATCACCTCACGACCCCCTCCACTCCATTTTCCGGCGAGATCCGGACCGATCCAACGACACCTTCCTCCAAGCACCGCCAATACCGACCTTGCTGGATCCACCATCTCCGCAGCCTATCACGATCCGACTCAGTGGATGGACTCCCCAACCAACCACGACATCTCCTTCACTTATCCCAACCTTCGATGAGACCTACTCGTCAGCGATCTACCTCTGACAAGCCTCAGTCGTCGGATTTTCATACCAATTTTCTCTTTTCTCTTTTATGTTTTATGTTTTATGTTTTTTCGTTTCTCTTTACTTCTTTCTCCTTCGATCCCCCGTCTCCGTCGTCATTCTCGTCGATCAGCCATCAGAATCATTCCTTGATGTCCATACTATCATTCCTATACTAATCTTTAACCGACGATGAGCTCCCAACTTCACTTTTCACTTTTCACTTTTCTCTTTCCTACTCTTTACACCTTCGAATAAAGCATCACAGAGGTTGAGAACGGTGGAGGACCACCAGATCTCACCGGGAATACGTCAAGAAAGAGTCGTGGGGCGACGAGGATGCCAGATATGGGGATTTAGGAGATTGAGGTGGATGAAGATCTGGCAACCTCTTCCTCCATGCACACTGTCGCTAATCTCACCAGATCCGTCGTCTCCATGCACACTCCCTAGCCACTCACGACCCCTCCTCCACCGACATCGACGACCGCAGGAACCTTCTCCCCTTTAACCTCTTACTCCTAGGCCTCTTCTCCCTCTCCGTCTTGCCCAACATCACCATCTTCCCCCGTCCTCTGACCTCCATAGCTCTCAAGCTCTCCCACTTGAATCTCCAAACGCCTAGAATCCATACCCTCTAGATCCACTCCTCTCTTTCTCATGCGCTAGAACGTACGGAGGGCGTGAGATCCTGAGAAGGAGAGAAGAGACCACTCAAGCTCCTCCTCATCCGCCTCCTCTCCCCCGTCTTCCGAAGCTCGAGCCGGCGACGTTCCTCTGTGTCGTGAGAGCCGACGACGTTCGTCGGGAGAGGGAAGAAGGCATTCGATAATTAAGATGTGGGAATAATAAGGGTGTTTTAGTCATCAAAAAATCATAACTAACATAACTGCCTTAAAATGGTGTAAACATCTTAAATAAGATGAAGGTGGTGTATAGGTTAATAAGTCTCATTAAATTGGTGTAAACATCAATTACCTATAAATTTTAATGGGATAAAATTACAAAGGTAAATTTTACAAGAGTAATAATTAAGTAAATATTACAAGCCTAACAAAGGTATTATTTTCTTTTTAAATCCACTTGTCTTTTGATTTGTCAATCGAGGAACACTTTTGTGTTTCTTTACAAAACAGGCCAAATCCATAAATTCGGGACCAAAATACCCCTTGTCAACTCTCTCTCATCATTTAATACCACCTGACACAAGTATGAAAGAGAGAAAGGAGAAAATTCCTTAGGTATGCAATGAATTCCTTAATGCCACCTGACATAAATCTGTCAATTTTATTTTTCCATAAGTGAGGAATCCTTGTCAATTTCAAGGAATCCTTGGTTATTAGTTAGGAATCTTTAGTAATTACTTATTACTTAGGAGATACCGCTCACATGTAGAATAAAAAATAGAGTGAAGTTTGTCGGTAGGGCTGCAGCTTCAAGAACACCCAATCGCCAACCTCAAATGACAGCTCGTGGCGATGCTTGTCGATTTGGACCTTCATCCGGTTACGGGCGAGCACCAAGTTATCTTTCAGTAGACGCAGTGTTGCATCCCGGGAGTGCAACTCCTGATCAACCAAGGCGACAGCAGCAGAGTCGACCTCATAACGGACAAGTGTAGGGGGAGGGCGGCCATAGACGGCCTCGAAGGGTGTCATGCCTGTCGCGGAATGAAAGGATGTGTTATACCACAACTCGGCCCAAGGAAGCCAACGAACCTAGGCCGACGGTCGTAGGCTGGCAAAGCATCGGAGGTAGGTTTCTAAGCAGTGATTTAACACCTCTGACTGTCCATCGGTTTGGGGATGATAAGCGGTGTTGGTCTTTAAAGTGGTGCCCTGTAGGTTAGAAAATTCCCGCCAGAGGCTAACAAAAATTGGGTCTCTGTCGGAGACAATGGTGCGAGGATGGCCGTGAAGACGGACTACCTTCACGGCCATCCTCGCACACAAACATTTCCGCCACCCCTCGTGCCGTGTACGGATGCTTCAGCGGAATGAAATGCACGTACTTTGTAAGCCGATCGACGACCACCATGACCACCGAGTAGCCGGAAGATTTGGGTAAGCCGTCGATTCGTCGATGAAGTCCATAGCTATGTCTTCCCATACGCGATCAGGAACAGGAAGGGGCTGGAGTAAACCAGCCAGTGACGTGGCTTCATATTTGCTCCTCTGACACGTATCACAGGCGCACACATACAGCTTGACGTCGCGATATATCCCCTGCCAGAAGAAACTTGCCGCCAGTCGCTTGTATGTCCACAATATCCCAGAGTGACCACCGATGAGGGTATCGTGGAACTCAGCCAAGAGGTGCAACTTGTATTGGGAATCCGCCGGCAACACCATACGGCCTTGGAGCCATATGATGTCATACACCAGTGAGTAGTTCATGCAGGCGGCATCACCCTATTGTATCCGTCGCCGGAGATTGTCCAGAGCGGGGCTCGATCGAGCCAAGCCGGGCGGGACGAGAGGATCGCGGCAAGCTCGGCGCCTTCATGCTGGTGAGAGAGGGCGTCCGCAGCATTGTTCTCGCGGCCTGGGCGGTAGACAATGTCAAAATCGAAGCCGAGCAGCTTGAGCATCCATCGTTGTTGATCCGGCGTGGTCAGGCGCTGCTCCAAGAGGTGTTTCAGGCTCCGATGGTCCATCCGGACTTGGAATCGCCGCCCAATCAAGTAGGTGCGCCACCTCAAGACGGCATGCACCACCGTCATGAGCTCCTTCTCGTAGGTAGATCTGGTCTGTGCCCGTGGTGATAAAGCCTTGCTGAAGAAGGCGATGGGACGACCGTCTTGCATAAGCACGACACCCATTCCCGAGCCCGATGCGTCAGCCTCGATGACAAAGGTCTTGGAGAAATCTGGCAGAGCCGAAACATGGGTGGAGGACATGGCGTGTTTTAGCGCAAGGAGCGCCGCCTCTACCTCGTCGGACCAAGTGAACTTCTGGTGCTGGAGGAGCTTGGTCAGTGGTCCGGCGATGCGACCATAGTCACGTACAAACCAGCAGTAATAGCCGGTGAGCCCGAGGAAGCCACACAAGGCGCGGACGGACGGAGGTCGTGGCCAATCCAACATGCTGCGGATTTTCTCTGGATCAGCTGCCACGCCACGAGAGGATATTAAGTGGCCCAGGTAATCAACCTCGGTGCGCCTGAAGACACTTTTTTTTCTATTGGCCACAAGGTGATGGTGGCGCAAGGTTTGGAACGCCCAGAGCATGTGATGCATGTGCTCATCCCAACCATTGCTGTAGATTAAAATGTCATAAAAAAACAAGGATGAACTTCTGGAGGGCTAATCTGAAGATATCATTCACGATGGCTTGAAATGTTGCCGACGCATTGGTAAGTCCAAAGGGCATCACCAAAAATTCATAGTGGTCGTTGTGGGTGCGGAAAGCCTTCTTGTGCACATCGGCGGCGGCCACCCGGATCTGGTGATAGCCTGACTTTAAATCCAGCTTCGTGAAGAAGGACGCGCCGTGCAATTCGTCGAGAAGCTCATCAATGACAGGTATCGGGGTAGCGATCCTTGACGGTGATGTCTTTGAGTGCCCGGTAATCCACGTAGAACCTCCAAGAGCCATCTTTCTTTTTTACTAGCAGAACAGGGGAAGAGAAGGAGCTCGTGCTTGGCTGGATAATCCCGGACTAGAGCATCTCGTGTACAATTTTTTCTATCTCCGTCTTCTGGGCGTGCTGGTACCGGTACGTTCGAACATTCGCTGGGCCAGCCCCAGGGATGATCGTGATTTGGTGATCACGGGATCTGGCGAAGGGAAGGCCGTGGGGTTCAATGAAGATGTCCTTGAAGTCCAGTAATAGGGAGTCAAGCGGAAAGTTGGCCTCAGGCAATTGAGATGGGTCCTCACCTGACGCCAGACAAAAGTAAGCATCTACATCATGATCCAACAAGCGCTGGCTTGAGTGTAGTGAACCCCGGGAAAGGGGTGGCTGAGTGCCGCCGCGGAGCACCTGGTTGACGCCGTTGAGGTCGAACCGTATCTTCAGGTTCTCCCAGTCATGCAAGACCGGGCCGAGACTGCGCAACCACTGGATCCCGAGCACAACGTCCGAGCCGCGGACTTCCAGCGGGTACAAGTCCACGCGGAAACGTAGTTGCTGGATGGAGATCTCGACATCCTTGCAAATCTCGCGACACGTGAGGCAGCGTCCATCGGCCACCATGACGGTGAAGGCAGTGGTCGGGGTTGTGATGCACGCGAGTTTCTTGAAGAGGCCGGTGCATACAAAGTTATGGGTGTTGCCGCTATCAATGAGGATCGAAACCGCCTTTCCCGCCCCCGTTCCTACGACGAGCATGGTGCGAGGGGTAGAGCACCCGGAGAGGGCATGGATGGAGATCTCTGGTGAGTCTGGGGGCTCCTGTTCGGCGTCGGAAGTCTCTGGTGGAGAAAAGGCGACGTCGTCGTCGGCCAGCGGAACCTCGAGCTGGAAGAGCTGCTGATGCTTGCAAACGTGCCCCTTGACAAACTTCTCGTCGCAGTTATAGCATAGGCCCTTGTCCCGCCGCTCCTTCATCTGGTCCCAAGTCAGCCGAGTGAAGCCAACGTTCCGAGGCATCGGTGAGCTAGGCGCTGTCGCCCCTCGAACGGCTGGGGAACCCAGGGTAGGTAGGGGCAACGCGGTCTTCCGAATGGGTGTCGGAAGGAGGCCAACGCCGCCAAAGGTGTGCCGAGTCTTCAGATGCCTTTCCTCTACAAGGAGAGTAAGGCTGATGGCGTTTGGAAGGGTCCCCGGGATGAGCAATTTGACATCCAGTCGAATCTCCTCGCGCAGACCCCCGATGAAACAGCCGCGCAGCTGTGGTTCCGACCAATCCTGCACCCGCATCGATAGACGCTCAAACTGGGCTTGATATTCCTGCACCGAGCCAGTTTGCCGTAATTTGGAGAGGATCTCATGGATTTCGTCCTCGTCCTGAGGCCCGAAACGCGCACAAAAAGCCGTCGTGAATTCCTGCCAAGGGGGATGCCAATGAAATCCTTTGAACCATCGGAGCCAGTGGAGAGCGTCACCCTGCAGATGGAAGGAGGCCAGCAACACCTTGTTCGCCTCGGCAGTGCCTTGGAATTCGAAGAACTGCTCCGCCGCATAAACCTACCCCGTCGGATCATCCCCCGAAGTCCGCGGAAAATCTACGCGAGTAAAACGGGCTTGTACTCCTCCCGGATCAATCGGCGGACGAGAACCCGAACTTCCCTGGTGGGACCCCGGAGACGGAGGGTGCCGACTGTGTCGGAGTTCAAGGATAGCGTCGGTGAGGCCGAGACCTGGCCCTTAAGCTCCCTCAAGGACTGGATTTGGGCAGAAAGATCCTCGTAGGAGTCCGCGTGACGACGTACAACTTGCTGGAGCCCATGGATATCGACCTCGATCCGCCGAAACTTAGCCACATCGTCCATGGACCGCAACTCCTTAGGCATGTAGCGAAGAGGACCAACGTCTGATACCAATTGATAAGACCTTCTTGTTGACAGGGCCTACCAGGTACAAGATGGGTGAAAGCAGCCAGCCACAAGATCGCAGGAGGGAGGAGCAGTGAAATAAGGAAGAAGAAGAAAAGCAGAGAGGCAGAGAAGAATACTTAGAGATAGGAGGAGAAGATGTAATATTCATTCATTCCTGTAATGGTTTACATCTCCCAAATTTAATGAACTACATTAGCATAATAATGGAAACTCAGCTATTATAGCTGTTTATTTATCCCTGATTGCTGCTTGATTGCTGTTGCCATTCTAGGCAGTTTTCTTCCTTGAGTTCCCACCAACTCTGTGCCTTGATTCCTTCCCCTTGCCAGCCAGTCTCTCCTCCTTTGGTATGTATGAATCACTTCCGGCTGTAGCTTCCAATTCAGCATCCTATCAGGGACACTTTCTATTGCTAATGTTGAAGATATTTGAACTGCCAAATTGAATAATTCTCCCTCTTCGTTGTGTTGTGCCATATAACCAGCAAATCTGCGATGAGAATACAGTGAGTTTATATAAGCACATTACCACTATATTGTTAATGCAAGTCCAAGCTCCTGTCTGCATCTCTAGATAAGCTTTTGGTCTAGACCTCTGCATCTGTCTTACAAATGACATCTCTTTTCTTCATGCCCTTCACTTGAACCCTTATCCACTTAACCATTATCAAGGGTGACTATCATTTGAATCTTGTCCTCAGGACCTTAACATGGTTTATAATCCTTGTTTAGCATTTTTCAAATTGTTCAAGTAACAGAAGGGATGGCTGGAGATCCTGTATAAGTCTATGGACTCCAAAAAGAAAATATGGATCAATGCATATATACCTTATGTCTTGGAGCTCCCATATCATGATGAGCTTAAGACAACAATAAAACTTAAAAGAACATGCATGCTAAACAGAGAGACACCCAAAATCAAGAATGAGATACAGAAGGGAAGATCCATCTCTTTCAAGGCTGAGCCTGTGCTGGTATTGGTGGCAGCAATGGCGGCGGTATCGATGGAAACTGAGCCTGGTCTCCTCCTTGCCAAGCCCAGACTATGTCCTTGAGAGAAGGCCTCAGTTCCTGATTACAGAACTTCTGATACTCCAATGTATCTCCTGCTGATTTCTTCAGCTCTACCACAAAGAATGCTGGTGTGACCTCAAAAATCTCTGCCTCTATTGCCAGCTGCCCCTTCCTTCCTTCCCTACTTCCTTGTAACTCTACCATCCCATCCTTCTTCTTCACCTTGAACCTCTCCATCTCTGCAATCTCCTCCAGCTTCGAAACTATGGCTGATGCCGGCTTCTGGGTTGTAAACCTAGACTCCGCCTTCTTCCCACTGTCCTTCTCGAACAAACCGGAAAGATCGAAGCCGGCGGAGAGAGATATGATGTCGAAGGCATTCAAACAAGTTGGCTTCATGGAATTCGACGAGGATGATTCCATGCTATTGTTGTTGTTGTTGTCACTGATTCCATCGTCAAACACAGCTTCAACAGCATCTCTGATGCCGGTCTCCACCTCTTGCTGCGGCGGGTGTGGTGCTTCGGCTGGGGTGAACCCCTTCCTGAACCATGGGTGCTCCATCAACTTGGCAATGGTGATTCTGGTGCTTGGATGGGGATCCAGGAGCTTAGACAGGAGCCGCCGGACGTCGGAAGAGAACCACTGTGGGCACTTGAAGTCCCCCTTGCTTACCTTCCTGTACATCTCCATCAAGTTGGTGTCATGGAAAGGGAGGTAGCCGGCGAGCAGCACAAAGAGGATGACTCCGCACGACCATATGTCCGCCTTGGCCCCATCATACCCCTTTTTGTTGATGACCTCGGGCGCGACGTAGGCCGGCGTGCCGCACGTCGTGTGGAGAAGCCCATCGTGCCGCCTCGACTCCGCTAGCGCGCTCAGCCCGAAGTCCGACACCTTCAGGTTCCCATTCTCGTCCAGCAGGAGGTTCTCCGGCTTGAGATCACGGTGGTACACCCCACGGCTGTGGCAAAAGTCGACTGCTCCGATGAGCTGCTGGAAGTACCTCCGCGCGGCATCCTCCTTGAGCCTTCCCTTGGCGATCTTGTTGAAGAGCTCCCCGCCCTTGACGTACTCCATGACGAAATAGATCTTGGTCTTGCTGGCCATGACCTCGTAGAGCCGCACGACGTTGGGGTGGCGGACGAGCCGCATGACAGAGATCTCACGCTTGATCTGGTCGATCATGCCCACCCTTAGCACCTTCTCCTTGTCTATGATCTTGATGGCCGCGCTCTGGCCGGAGACGAGGTTCCGGGCGTGGTAGACCTTGGCGAATGTCCCCTGCCCGAGCATCCGGCCGAGCTCGTACCGGTGCATGAGGATGGTCCCATTCTTATCCATGTCTCTTGCTCTTGCTCTTCCTTTCCTCTGCTGCCTTGAATGAAGAAATCCAGATCAAAGGTATGCAGCTGCATCTGTCCTCATGGTGGAGGAGACCTGAGAACAAGGATGGTTGGAGGAACCAGAAACCATATAAACCATGAGAGCTGGTTTGTTGGAGGTCCCCCAAGAGAGAGATGGAGTTTCTCAGGTTGTTATATTCTCTCTCTCTTCTCTCTTCTTCAATACAAGGCCAGCCTTTAGTCGTAGTTGGCTAAAGTTAGGACGTGTTGGGTGAGGCCTGGGGTGTTCCTTGTTTAGGGAGTGGATGTTATTTGAGATCCTATATCTGGCATATCTTAGATGAAGGATATTACGTCTATGAGAGTAATGTTATGTGTAACTAATAAAATATAGGAGACATTTAAGCCCCTCTTTGGTACGGGGTTAAGGGGGGGATATGTCACAGGGCAAGAGGGTCGATAAATTTTCATCTTACCGTTGCCCAGTTATGGCGCCAAGAGACCCCCTCGTCGAGCCCGCACACCGCCACCGCGTCACGCCTAGGCATTCAGAGTCCTAGTCTGACTCAGACTTGGCCGCCTGGCTGCGTCGCGTGCGTGCTCTGCGTGCCATCACGCGTGCCACGCGCGCGCATGCCCCACGCGCCTTCCTGGGTTGCCTTGGCGCGCGTCACGCTCACTTGCCTCGTCGCATGGTGCGTCATACTTCGTCTTGCTCGGGCCGTCGTGCTAGCTTCGAAATCTGCTGCGTCCCGCATGCCATGCCACGCCATGTTGCGCGCCAAGCTCCTTTTGCGCGAGCCTATTGCTTGTGTGCCTCCCTAAATGCCTCGCCGCGCTTCTCGCTTGATAGGATCCTTTCATGGCTCACCAAGTTCTGCTTTGGCTCGGACCACCGTGCCATTTTCAAGATCCATCGTGCCATGGTCGTGTCATAGGCTCCAGCCCCTGACAATAACCCCCCCTTATCCCCATTCCTACCCCCAAACATCAAAAGTAATTATTACTACTTTATCAACATTCCATATATCACCGTCACTCTACTTTTTCCTATCCTTATTCTTTAACCTCACTTTTTCTAACCCTATTCCTCCTTAACTCCAATTTTTCTAACCCCACTTTAGAAACCTTAGTCTTATCCTTGCTATTTAATTGGCTTAGAACAAGTTGATGTTTAGTACATGGGAGAAGTTAAGGTAGGTTGGAATCTTCGGAATGTAGGCGTGGCGTGGTATGGGCCTAAGGCCATAGAGTCCTTAGGCTTCTAATGTGTGTGGCGTGGCGTCAACAATATCCGAAGAGGACAATTGAAACTTGGGGGCCCAATGAAGGTCACATTGTTGTAGATTTTGGAAAGTGATCTAAACACTACCTAATTATTCAAAAGTAAACTTGGCTGGAGATGTGAATTCTAACCATCTTTTCAATGGCTATTTGAAATTAAAATTTATTCGGTTTTTTTAAAAGAAAATTAAAATTCAGATCTTGAGACTAGGTATTGAAAGACCCGTGAGCAAGGTTTGGTGTTCCTCGAGGGACACAGTTCATGGCTAGAAACTCCTCAATTGATTTATTTTTTACAAAAAGTTGATGCTTCAACACAAGCGAGATCCTAACGCCATGAGGGGCTCTATCAACACCACACAAGCATCTACCCACACCACAGATTTTTATACCAAAAACACCCTAAGATGAAATGTCTCAATTGCCCCCTGTCTTATGTGGTATAATTACGGTAAAAGAATCTTACCTACCTCAGGCTCTTGCCTTAAATGCCTCATCTTCTCCGATCATCCTCTCCGGCCGGCCATCTTTTCCGGTCATCTTCTCCGACAATCTCCGATCATCTTCTCCGTTCATCTCATCTGGCTCTTCTCTCCACGGACTCCTCTCTTCTCCACGCTATTCTTCTTGTACCACCTCCCTCACGGTGGCCATGCCCTCGTGACACAAGCGATCACCAAAATCAGCAGAAAGCTGCTGCGGCAGTTGGAAATGGACAATGAAGACGAGGAAGGCGAGGAAATTGCACAAGAAAAGGTGCATTCCCAGCTCATTATCCCCGTGCTCCGTCGTTTTCCCATTTTTTTACCTATCTGGAACTAATCGGTAGTAAATTACCGATAGTGATGTAATCGGTAGTCTATTACCGATACACCTGCACAACTCAACGGTACATAGATACCGTTTGGTATGAATTAAGAACGGTATCTCGGCACCGTCTACGTATCGGTAGTATAGTACCGAGTTAAATATAGTATATCAGTGGTATTCTACCGATATTTGTCTGTGACGATCTTGAAGACCCAAATCAAATTTCAGAGTTTACGAATGCTAATTTCTTGATTATTACCAGGGCTATACTTATAATGGTGAAGATTTGGGGTGTGTCAACTATGACTACACCAAGTCATTCACAACTGACGAGGTATGCTGTCCGTAGTTATATTTTCTTGGACCACTAGTGGCTTCATAATTCATCATTCTAATCATTATTTTTTATCTCTAGATCTTTCACAGCCGCCATACACTTATCCACTGGACACAACAAGTTGGAAAACAGAATGGCTTGGTGGTTGTAATAAAGAATTCAGAGGTCGGGGGTGCCGGTAGAAAGCCGAGGATCACGTTCGCATGTGAGCGAAGTGGAGCTTACCGGAAAACAGTTACAGAGCATTATGCAAGTTCAAAAATGCCGTTAACCACCCGAAAGAGGAAGACTATCAACTCCGGGACGAGGAAGTGTGGTTGTCCCTTCAAGCTTCAGGGTATGAAGCTTGCCTATGATGATGATTGGACGTTGATGGTTATATGTGGAGTGCACAATCACCCGAGAGCAGTTTACCTCGAGGGACACTCATATGTCGGGAGATTAACCGAGGAAGAAATGAAGTTGGTGGTTGATATGTCGATAAATCTAGTGAAGCCACGTCAAATATGGAACACTATAAAGCACCGAGATCCAGGGAACTGCTCTACTCTGAAGACCATCTATAATGCACGCCACAGGAATAGGGTGGTCGAGAAAGCTGGGAGATCAGAGATGCAGCAGCTACTAAAGCATCTAAATGAGCACGGCTATATTGAGTATCATACAGTTCGGGAAGACACGGATAATGTTCGGGACATATTCTGGGCACACCGCACCTCTATTGAGCTACTCCGTACATTTTCAGAGGTTTTGATTATGGATTGCACCTACAAGACCAACAGGTACCGACTTCCTCTACTAGAAATTGTTGGTGTCACATCGACAGAAATGACATTCTCTGCTGCCTTTGTATACATGGAGTTTGAGAGGGAGGGTAATTTCATATGGGCGTTGCATGTGCTTCGGTCATTGTTGGAAGGCTGCTCAATGCCACATGTTATACTGACAGATAGAGATTTGGCTTCAATGAATGCTATCGAGTTGGTATTTCCAGAATCAAAAAGGATGCTATGTAGATGGCATATCCAAAAGTGTGTTGAGCTTAGCTGCAAAAAGAATTTTTCAACGGTAGAGATGGCTGCCTCTTTCATGACATTATGGCAAGCAATTGTATATTCAAGCAGTGTGCATGAGTATAATACAAACTTATGCACTCTGCTTAACACCTTTTCTAGAGACAAAGATGTCACTGAATATGTCCAAAAGACATGGCTCGATCACTACAAAGAAGATTTTGTAAGTGCTTGGGTCGATGACTACATGCATTTTGGGAATTATACCACGAATAGGGTTGAAAGTGCACATTCTAAGTTGAAGAGGCATCTTGGATCGTCTAATTGTGGTTTTGACACATCGTGGTCCACCATCCACTCTTTGCTTGAGCTCCAACATTGTGCCATAAAAGCTTCATTCGAGAAGAGCAAGCACATTGCGCAACACAACTTTAGGCCAGAAGTTTTCAGAGAACTTCGAGGGTTCATTTCAAAGAGTGCACTCACCATTGTTCATAATGAATCATTGAATGCTGATTGTACTGGTAAAGATGAGAGCGCATGTGCTTGTGTGGTACGCCACACCCATGGCCTTCCTTGTGCCCATATGATTGCCAAATACAGACTGGAGGAACGCCCTATACCCTTGTTCTGCATACATCCACGGTGGCGTAAACTTGACATGTGCGCAACAAAAGTTGATGTCCCCCTCGAGGTGAAGTGCAGACAACAGCTGGAGCTCTTGTATACAAAATTCATAGCGCAAGATGCCACAGGGAGAATACAATTGCTAAGAAAATTGATGGAACTAAACAAACCTGCGTCGTCTTATGTTCTTGAGCCAGAAGTGAAGATGACGACTCGTGGTAGGCCCAGTGCAAAGGACAAGAAGCAGATGAACTCAACACGACGTGACCCGTCTGCTTTTGAGTTTGAACCTTCTTTTAAAGACAGTAATGATATGCCCATTGAAGTTACTCCTATATCTTCCAAGAAACCTAGGGCAAAGAAGGGTAGAAAGAAAGACGATAAAGTATACGAAAATTGTGATACAAAATCGTATTACCTGTTACAGTTCCCAGAGGGGCTGAGAGATTATATACTGTATGTTAAAGATGTCCTTGCAGATGGAAATTGCGGCTTTAGAGCTATAGCTGGTCTACTGGGATTTGGCGAGGATGGATGGGCAGAAATTCGGAAGGGTCTTATCTTTGAGCTGCGTGCTCACTATGATGGCTATGTCCCGTTGTATGGTGGACCGGATCGGGTTGCAGACCTCATGTACTCGTTGTCCTTTTTTGAAAATGGCCCCGCATATGATCGGTGGATGACGATGCCAGATATGGGTTATCTTATAGCCTCACACTACTCCGTCGTGTTGCTAAGTATATCTGCCATGCAATGTTTGACATTTTTGCCACTTTGGTCCGTGCCGCCCCCTAAGGCCGCACGGAGGATCATCGCGATCGGATTTGTCAATGAAAACCACTTTGTACAGCTGCACATGAAGCCTGGTTGTCCAATGGCGCCACCGGTCAGAAGCTGGGCCAGGTATCATCATCGATGTGCTGACGGATGGGATTCCTATGACGAGGAGAATAAGTTATTCAAGAAGATAACCCCAAGTTCAGTTGCTACCAGGGATACTATTGACCTTGATGATTACTGAAATCTTGTCTGCTTTGTATATAGTGCAGACTGCTTCTTTTTGTACTCAGTTGCTAACATGTTGCAAACATGGATATGATTGAAGTCTAATCCATGTGTGATAATTTTTTTGTCCAATCACATTGTAACATTTTTTGTAATTATTTTTTGTACTTACTATGTAAATAGTATGTGACTCTCTTGTACATTAAAATCGGATGTAATCAACTTTCTGGTCATATTGTATTCAGCTTTCTCTGCTCAGTTTGGTATTTACAGTTTGGCAGTTTCGCATTTACTTTCCGCGCTCAGTTTGGTGTTGATTTTTGTAGTTGTCGGCCGGGAATGTAATCTCTATTGTTGTGTGTTGTGTGTTGTGTTTTCAGTTTGGCATTTACTGTTGTATAATTCAAAGTCATATACCCTAAACCCTAATCAACTCTATGTATATATAGTATGTAAATGTATATATAGTATGTAATAGCTGCTTTTTGACTCAGTTTGGAGAGTGTTTCATGGCTGAGTACATATCGGTACATTTATACCGAGATATATCCTTTCCCTCGGTAGGAAGTTACCGGTTCGGAAGGCTTTTGGACGGTATAAAACCACCGATTGAGAAGAAACGCCGGTATGTCCTAAATATATATCGGTACCAAGCAGCCGGTTCGGAGGGCATTTTGACGGTACCATGGTCCCGATTGCTTATATTAATTCTGTCGGTGAGATGGTCCCGTTTTCCTCAAGTAAGCCTGTTAAGGGTGATGTTTATATTGAGTATCCAAATTCTATACAGTCATGCTGTCATAGGTACATTGTTAAAATCTACATATATTACTCATACTCCTGTAAAATCGGGGAGAACACAACTACACCTTGGTACCGAAACACACAGACACAGTCAAAACATAACTACACAGTTCCGGTATTTACAGTTTTTATTATCCCCGATCTAAGACAGTTTGCCAAAGGTTAGATTACACAGTTTGGTATTCTAAGCTGTGCCCCTTGAGGAGGACGCTCCATGTCCATGTCCATGTCGAACATAACCCCGCGTGTCTTTATCGCCATACGCTATGGCATGCATTCGCCGCCACCGTTCCCTATGCTCTTCTATTGACATAGTAGCCAGCTGACTGTGCGTATCGTCAATTATCACCACAAGTTTCTCAAACTGCAAGTACATTATAAGGATCGATAATTATTAAATCTTACAATGATATTAAAATGGCTGATAGTTTAATATGCTTACCGTGGCCTGCAGAGAATCCATTGCTTCGTCAGCAGTTGCGGATTGGTGCTCGGGGTTTTGGACGATGACATGCGAGATAGACTTAAACCATTCCTCATAACCCCCCACGCATTCATCCCCCCTAACTACGGAGACTCCATCCCTGCACATGCTGGTCACGTGGGAAGGCCAGTCGTTCCAAAACTGCTTGGTGAACTGGAAGTCTCTATGGTATCCCCGTGCCGTTTCTTTGGTACCCATGTGGAATTGTGATGGCTGTAATGGATCTCCAGGGATGATCTGGCGGATGCCCATTTGACGTAGCACCCTGTCGGGGTGATATGGCTCAACGAATTCCGGGGAGGTCAGTGTGCCAAAAAAGAAAGTAATATCATCACGAGGAAAGGACCCTCCCCTGAGCTTTTGATATGGGTCCCAAGTCACCTGCAAGGGTACCGATATATGTTTAGCAAATTGAGTGATACATGTAAGGAAACTGCAAAGGTGCTTGGCCTTCTACTGACATCTTACCCTAAGAGCACTCAATCGATCAAGTTTCTCGCGATACATCTTAACATTATCACCCTTTTTCCCTTGTCCTCTGTCAGGCAGCCAATGGAAAACACGGGGTTGCCCGTCCTTGTATTCCATGTTACGTCGAGGAGCCACCACAGACGGAAGGTGGTCATATATCCAAGCCTGCACATATTTAAGATACATTACTGAGAAGTCGATGTGAAATAGCAAGAATCAACAAGTATTTCAGGTAATTGTTAAACCTGCAGTAAAGTAAGATATCCACTGATCGACGAGGTGCCCCATCTACTAGCATGTCCTAGCATTCGATACATGTGCGCAAGGCCCGCGGCGCCCCATGCGTACTGGTCAATGGCACCAAGATCCAACAAGTATGGCAGGTAGGAGATGTGCACCTTGTCGCCTGACTTGTCGCAAAAAAGGGTACATCCTAGCATGTACAGCAGATATGCCTTGGCTGATCTCTCTATGCCCACCCTTCCAATCTTGCATCTATATCTTAGCCATTGCAGCTGAATAACATTTCCTCCAAGCAGCTTCAGATGCGCAATTGCCTCATCTCGGGTCACTCCAAAATGGTCAACCATCATCCTCGTCTTTTCCTCCCAAGTCTTATTCAAATGCACCAAGGGTTGGCCGGCAACAGGGATGTCCAGTATGGCATGGACATCCGCCAAGGTGATCGTCAACTCACCGCAGGGAAAGTGGAATATGTTGATTTCGGGATGCCATCTCTCCACAAATGCGCCAACAACAGCACTGTTGATGGACTGATACGAGCAATCCACTAGTTGCCCTATCTTCGTCATGTTCACGGCCTCCATAAATCCCTCAGTGTCCATGTCAAACCAATCTTTCACGGATGAGCCATGAGCATAAATTTTGAGTGACTTCTTGCGCTCCTGCATTAAGGAGATATAGTTAACACCCTGATGTTCTAACAATACGTATGTATTCTTGCTGAATGTACTGTACCTCTCCTTGCCAGATACGATAGGCAACATGAGTTTTGAACTCAGTGAGCACAGACCTATCCATGGGCCCACCAGGGATTGGGCCGACATCTTCATCTTCGCCGGCCGCAGCCTGGGGCCCCCCCTCATCGTCATCTTCGCCTACCGCAGCCCCACGCTCCTCTCTCGCCCTTCTTTTCCTGTTAGATACCGTCGGTCGCTGCCGCTGGGAAGCTGTCGATGACGAGGGCTGTGAAACCTTGCAACCGCGTGTCCTTGGAGCCATTTGAATCTAAAACAAGCAAGAGGACGCTCAATAACAGTTTGATATATTCAAACATGAAAGTATCGGTAGTATCATACCGATTACACTGCACATTAATCGGTAGTATCATACCGATTAAAATCCTCATTAATCGGAACTTACGTGACGATACTATCAACTATGACATTGGTAGACGATTAAACTGCACATTAAGCGGTAGTCTCATACCGATTAAATTGTAAATTAATCGGAACTTACGGGCCGAACCGTTAACTATGACATCGGTTACAAAAACATCGATCCATATAGAGTTTACCAACAGTAGACAACAACCGATGCATAAACACAACCAAACGGGAATAGACTACCGATTAGTACGAACAAATAGGTTTTTGAATACCGATCCATGAAGAAACTGAAATCAACAAGTATTTGAGTAGTGATGATAATGCAAAGCGTTTAAATCGCTGCAATGTAGCCGGCTTAGGAAAAAAAAATGGTGGATTCCAGGTGATTGACAGCCCTCATCTTAAACTTGAAGGTAGGGTTGCGTTGTCCGGTGGGGGCTTCGGCGGAGGCGCTCTACCCGGCGGTCCTGGACGCGACGCGAAGCCTGCCTGGCTGCTTCCCGATCGCAAGTGTCGCTCGCCGCACTCCGGGAGTCGTTTGCCGATGTAGGTTGACAAAGCAGTCGGTCGGGCTCTCCCGACATAATAGGGGGAAGAGAGTTGGGGAAGAGAAAATAGAGGGGTCACTTTTAAGGTGGATTATAAACAAGCATAAAACTTGATAGAGTCGCTGATACTTACCCGTCCAAATGCCTTCCGAACCGGCAGCTTGGTACCGATATATATTTACGATATAACGGTATCTTTAATCCGGTTCTCAAACGGTGGTTTTATACCGTCTAAAGATACCCCGCACCGGTTACTTACTACCGATGGAAAGGCTGTATATCGGTAGAAATGTACCACTCAGCCATGAAACACTCTCCGAACTGAGAAATTAAACAGCTATTACAATGATTATAAACAACCTGTCGCTGATATTCTCCCGTCCAAATGCCTTCCGAACCGGCTGCTTGGTACCGATATATATTTAGGATATACCGGTATATTTATACCGTTTCTCAATCGGTGGTTTTATACCGTCTAAAGATATCCCGCACCGGTTACGTCCTACCGATGGAAAGGTTATATATCGGTAGAAATGTACTGATATTAAGGCTGTTTTGGGTGATCTAGTATAATCATCTGCACCGAGTACAAATCAGAAATAAATGCTCGCACAAAGCTATAACTTACGCAACCATCAGCACAACAATGCAATGCAAATCTTCTTATGTGGTTTTCATGAGAGAAGTCCATATATAATATATATATATCATTTCACTTATACAACCTTCTATGCAAAATCTAACCTTCTATAAAAAATCTAGTAACCGCAGATATCACTTATCAAAGGCCATGCCCCATGTCAGGCTCGCCACGCACTATGCGATGTGCTCGCCTCCACCTTTTTTTCTGCTCCTCCACAGCCAATGTCTCCAAATGCTCAACAGTATCATCGATGAGGTGTGCAAGTCGATCATACTGTAATTTGATGAAAATGCAACGAATTAAACAAGTTGTATAATGAAATAATGAAATAAAGATGAAAATTTAAATAAGTTATTGTTGCCTTGACATTAACGTAATCGTCTGCAGGTATAGCTAGCGGCGCCTCATGCTCTGGATTCTCCACCCTCACGTGAGATATGCTTCGGAACCATTCCATGTAACCCGGCATGCACTCATAACCAGCGGGGCTGGTAGAAGCGCCTGTCCAGCGCTCAATGACACTCATGTCCATCCAATTAAACCAGCATTCTCTCCTGAAATCGAACACTCTCGCGTAGCGTCGAACTGTTCCCTTGGATCCCATGTTAGACTGAGACGGCCTCAATACATTTCGAGGAATGCTCTGTCGGATGCCAAACTGACGAAGCACCCTGTCCGGATGATAAGGCTCCACATACTCTCCGCAGGTAATGGTGCCAAAGTAGAAGCTAATTTCTTCGCGAGGGAAATCCGCTCCTCCTCGTTGAGCACGATACGGATCCCATGTCACCTACAGAAAAACCACAATCAGTCAACATTCACTCAATCAACATTACATGCTGATCAAAAATACTAGTAAATAAACTACAACGTTACCTCATGTGGAGTCAAGCGATCCAGACGTCGGCGCCATGTCCGAACAATATTCTCCCCGCCTGTATACTCTCTCCTTATACTCCATTTGTAGGCAGTGGGCATGCCAATTGTGTAATCTATGCATAGTTGCGGAGCCACGACTTGGTGAAGGTGATCATCTATCCAACTCTACATTGTTGAGATAAATATGGGTTAAGTCAAACAATAATTGGTATCATAATATAAATAAACTTATGCTTTTTTAAAACTACGTACCACCAACAAAGTTAGGTATCCGCCAACAGCACATGATCCCCACCGACTAGCGGACCCGAGCATCCGATAGAGGTATGTGAGGGCCCCAGCACCCCATGCATACTCACGCACAGTAGTAAGGTCCGTGAGAGAAGCGAGATAGGACAAGTGCACCCAACCGCCTGACTTGTTGCAAAACAAGGTGCAACCCAACAGATACAACAGATACGCCTTCACCGAGCACTCTAACCCGACGGCATTCACTGTACATTCATCCCTTAACCATTTTAAATTAAGGGTGAATCCTCGGCCCAAACCTCTCTCAGTCAGCTCTCTATGGGCCACTACTCGACTAACCCCAAGATTATCTACCATAAGCTGTTTATATCCGGACGCATTCAGCTCACAGCGATCCAGTGGCATACCAGCGATAGGGATGCCCAAAATGGCACCGACGTCTGCCAAGGTGATCGTCATCTCACCACAAGGCAAGTGAAACGTATTTGTTTCTGGGTGCCACCTCTCAATAAATGCAGACACAATGGTGCTGCTAATGCTGGGATACGAACATTCGATGAGGCCTCGAAGTCCAGTCATTTCCACGAGCTGATTAAACTCGCTATTCATTGTCCTGTCCCAGTTGAGAGTGTTGGATCCATGAGCATATATCTTAAGAGGCTTCCTTTCCTGTAAGAATCAATAAAAAAGAAAATTTACATCTCCATGGGTTCAGTCAGATAGCCATATCTGACTATAGCAGCTAACCAAACTATTTTTACCTCTCCATGCCATATACGGTAGGCAACGTGACTCCCAAACTCGGTTAGCACGGACTTATCCACAAGCCCGCCAGGGAACGGGCCTTCATCCTCTGCTGCAGAGGTGGGGATAGTAGGAGGGATACCACTGCAAGAGGGACCCTCATCCTCTGTCTCGTCTTTAAAAACAACACTTTCCGTCCTTTCCTCCTCTGCCTCCTTCCCACGTCGCCGCCGCGTGGAAGATGACGAAGAGGATGCCTTTGATGCACTGCGTGTGATAGGAGGCATTTGGCTGCGACAAACAAACAAACAGAAATAAAGAAACGGGATCAATATACCGATGGCAAAACAAAATAAACGGTATCAAACTACCGATGGGAAACGGTAGTAAACTACCGTTGGGAAAAGTACACAAACGGTATCAAACTACCGTTGGGAAAAGTACACATCGGTATCAAAATACCGATGGGAAAACTACAGAAACGGTAAGAAACTACCGATTCGAATTCAAAAAATGGATCGGAAGTAAACACCCGGATTTAAACCAGACCAACCGGGATAAGACTACCGCGTCGGAGGAACAAAACGAGGGATGAAGATCGGCTCATCGGTTTAAATCGATATAAACAAACGACTAAATCCATGCAATGTAGGTCATAAAACCACTTGTAGGTCGTAAAACGAACAACACTAGCTGGGTTTGAACGGATTTATAAGAAAAACCTGTTTCTCTGACCGGAAAAGGCTCGGAGTGGCAAAAACCGCCGGTCGGAGGCGCAACACGAAGGTCACCGGGCTGCGGTTGCCGCTTGCAAACCTACACCCGAGGAGAGAAGCTGGTGGAGAGAAGTCGGTGTAGCCGTCCGGTGGAGAGAAGCCGGTGTAGCCGTCAGGTGGAGAGAAGCCGTCGGAGAGAAGGCTTTGGCTTTTAGGTTTGGATAGTTTGGCTGTTTTAGATTTGGGTAGATAGGGTAGTTTGGCTGTTTTATGTGGTGTGGGTAGTTAATTAGTAGACATTTTAGATTGGTTGTAGTGTAATGAGTTAAGTGTGGTGTAGGTAGATGTGTGTGTGGTGTCGATAGAACCCCTCCTAACGCCATATCTCACACGAGAAGCTTTTACTAAACAAGTCAGTGGCTAAGTAACTAATTACAACCTGGGGACGGTTTGGAAGCACTGTCAGAAGAAACAGTATCTTAAATCGCTCCGTGATTTAATCATTTAATTATTTGGTTGGCACTAAATCTATGTAGCACAATAGAAATGTATTTCCTGATATTGTATAGTGACAGTCTAAACAGGGTTGTCATGATACAGATTCTTGTAACATATTCCTGGCATTGATAATTTCTTTCCTTCTTAACTCACAAATGATGCTCTGTTGGCCCACAGGTTCGCCAATTCTTGTGACGTGTATCTCATTGAAAACTCCTCGTTCGTGACTCTTTTTGGAGGCTGCGGTTGACATCGAAGAGGGAGTGCCCCAGGTGTGGTTTGGAAGCAGAGACGGCTAACCATGCCTTGTTCGAGTGTCTGTTTGTTACCCATGTCTTCTCCTTATTGGCAACGAAAGAGAACTTTGTTTTGCCACATTGCTTTCGCGAATGTGATTCAAGCTCCATCCTAGTGTTCATGACGAGAGGTGCAAGAAGTGAGAAATCCATAAGGATGCAGACTCTCTTGAGATATGGCTTGTGGCTTCTATGGAAAGACCAAAATAGTAGAGTCTTTGTGGATGCAGGGGAGTCAGTAGAGGTTGTGGTGTGCAAGATCCGGCGTTTGGCGAATGAGTTCCTCTCTAATTGAGGCTATGGGGTTGCTGGTGGAGTACCATGAGGTGCCATGTTGTCCAACCTGATGCATCAGTTGACCTAGTCTCCAAGGAGACAGTTGTTGGTGCGATGGTGTTATCTGACTCTAGGGAGGCTACTTTCGCTATCGGGAAGCAGGTGATGATTAGCACGGTGTTGCAAGAGGAGTTATTGGCGATTCTAGAGGCATTGAAGATGGCAAGGTCACATGGCCTGAGGAGTACGACACTAGAATCCGATTCATTAACGATAGTCCATATCCTCAATGGATTGAGAGGATGGTATTTAAGCTTGGAAGATAAAGCTAGGGAAATATGGTTATCTATCATGTGGTTTGATTCTATGTTATTTTTATATATATCTAGAGATTGTAATGTATTGGCCGATGCGGTGGCGTGGGGTACCCATCAGTTATGGAGAGAGCTTGTCTGTTCCAATGACTTGGGATCTTCGCTGTTTGACAACTTGACCTAAGACTGATACCAGTATTGTAGTTTGTAATCATTCTTAGGGCTGAACTCATAAAAAAAAATAAAAAACCTCACAAATTATGCAAGTTTTAGAACCAAACACAAGAACTGCTGATCCAAAAACTCACCAAATTCAGCAAGTTCCAATATGGTTCAATTAAACATCATAGTCAACAATTCTACATAATCAAATTCAACAATCATTTGATACATTTATCTGATAAAAGTAATTACATTATAAGATGCTTGCAACAACAGCCTGGTCCTATTTAGAGGTGTCAAACGTGCCATGTCGGCCCGACCCATGAAATTGAGTCCCATACCGTGCTCGTGCTCGTGTCGTGCCGGCCCACCAAACCAACATGCCAGTGCTCGTGTCGGCCCAATAAGTCCAACTCCAAACCCAGCCCGGCCCACGACCCATGCACTAACGTGCCCGTGTCGCGTCCCGACTCGCGAAATCCTAACCGGGCCGGGCGACGCGAACCGAAACCTAACGAAACGCGGAAACTTTTTGGCGAGAGTTCCCTCTAACCTATTGGTCTCCCTAACAATTCATCAAAACATCCTCAATTTCAAAAACTATAATTTACAGAACCTCAAACCACAGATTACAAAACCAAAGTTTAATATACACATCCTCGAAAAGGAGAAGATTCGAATACAACATTTATACTCCCGTAGGAGGCTAACTAACCAAAGGTTCAAAGCAATAAATGATCACCACCTCTCAGACTCCGTCTGGCGCCGCCGCACCACCGACCAACTGCCCAGTAGGGGCCACCGAAGAGGAGCTAACGCATGCACCTGCAAAACACAGCCCGAGTAGGAGTGAGCAACTAAACTCAGCAGGGAAACTACACTACAATACACAGAAGGAAGAGGGAAACACAACAGTGTCGCCCTCTAGTAAAGCCTAGGTGTACAAGGGGCCCTACAACCCCGCCGCGTGTCCATGAGGTCCACGATCATGGTCTTCCAGACGAACTGGTCACATGATGGATCACTCTCAGTAAGCAGGAACCGACACTATTGACTCACAAGCAGGAAACCGGCACTACTGGGGGGGAAATGGCACCGCTGAGTAGGCACTCCCTTTACTCAAGAGTTGTCATAGCTGGACACCGGCTACACCTCAAAACTCGACTAGAGATCGACATGACCTCTACAATCATCAATCCACATGTGTACTAGTCATATAGGCCTATCATCAAATTCGACTGTACACCACAATTCAAACCAGGTCCAAACTACCCGACCCCGGTCCTAGGGCTAAATTCGAGCTTCCAAGCCTCGGGACGGCGACCCACAGATCGCCCACGCCCTAACCTTATGCAACTAATACACAACAATAATGCATGCTATGAACATGCGCATATAAAACATTTAAGCATGCAGCAACATGTGATGATAACATGAGCAAGGTCTGGGCTTGGCACACTGCCGGCCCGGGGTGGTGAACATGTATTTAAGGTCAAGAACTGCTGCAATGGTACCACCACCAACTGACAGCCAGTTCACCAGCAACCTGCATCAAGAAGAAAAGATCGATCTTCCAAGTAACAGAAAGCCCCTTTCCTGTCGAGCCAAAGAAGATTGATCCTTCCTCCCAGGAAGATCGATCATCCTCGCGACAGAGGGCATCTTCCTTGTCGCGCCAAGGAAGATCGATCCTTCCTCCCAATAAGATCGATCATCCTCGCGACAGAGGACATCCCATGCTAACCTGGAACAAGGATCAATCATCTCCACCAGATGATCGATCATGCTCGGGCTCAGCATGACCAACAATGAAGGATCGATCCTTCTCCAAGAAAGATCGATCTTGTTGAGTTCTCCGACGAACCTCCGGTGAGAAATACCGTCGGAAAACTCCACCAAATCCCACAAAACCTTGGGATCTTGTATTACGAATGATCACGAGTCCAAAACCGGTAAGAATACTAAAACCATCAACTACACAGTGAGATCTAAGCAAAACAAATCACAATCAACTCAAATCTCACAAAACCATAAAAACAAGTAGGTAGGAATCCCTACCTAGGCAAGAGCTGCTTCAATCCCAGCTGCTAAGCATTGGATCATCCTCAATCTCTCCAAAATCCAGCCGGATTTGAGCTCAAGAACGACGGATTTCAAAAGAATTCAAGGAAGAAGGTTACGTCCATTTTATAGACAAACAAACCGACCTATGAATGATCGATCTTTCCCCAATCCTTCATGACGATCGCGCCTTGACTTTCTGACACTAAAAGATCGATTCTTTAGGTGCAGAAAGCTAGACTTGGGCTAAAACACAAGCCCAAGGCCGGATCTTTCGATCCCTGGTCCACCTAACCGTTCTAATCAAACACTAACACAAACATGGTCAGTGTGTGCACACGCGAGTGTGAAACAAACCGACAATGTGCAATTTATCAAATTGCCCTTGTGGTCCACAACGAGTCACAAGGGTAGAGAGACAGATCCTCACACACCGGATCAGGAGTCGCGACCCCGGGTCCCTGACACCATTCCTTGCCAGCGACCTCCCCATCGCCGACCTCCCCATCGCCGGACCAAGTCGAGCTCTCTGCCCCTCTACAGCCCCGCCGCTCTCTCTCTTCCCCCACCAAGATCCGACGCCTCTCTCTCTTCCCCGCCGAGATCCGAAAGGGGCCGACCTCAACCGTCCACCCTCTATCGGCCAACCCTCATCAGCTTGCCCTCGGATCTCCCCGAACCCTGACCGCCGTCACCAGCCTCCACTAGCCCCGTATTCGGCTAAACCCTCTCATCTCTCCCTTGGATAAACCCTAACTCCACCCTGACCACAATCACCACACTCCATCACCTCCCCGAACCCCGGCCCTTGGATCTCCCCGATCTCCACACTGACCGCCGTTACCAACCTCCACCGGCCATCCCGCCCTTGGGGCTCCCCAATCTCCCCTCCGGCTACCTCCCCAACGGTCTCCGGCTACATCTCCGAGGACAGAGGACCCCGACGCCTTCGGATCTCCGGCAAGGTCCCTCTCCTCTCTCGATCCCCCCTCCGGCTACCTCCGTCGTTCTCTCTCTTCCACGCCAAGATCCGACTCCCCTCCACCGCTAACCACCGCACCTCCTCCCTCGACAGAAGTAGCCTGTGCCCAAGACGGGTGGGCCACGTAACATGTGTAATGCACATGTCATCGAATTGGTAGTGAGATACCGATTGGTTGATCTTACATGCTCTGGCCGATGCATGCACACAAATCACAACTCTAAAAAGAGACTGAGCTTAATTTGCACTGTTTCGCGCCCCCTGTTTCATTGCAGGCAGAGAACATCGATTCAGTGGTGAAGCATAGCAAGAACGCACCTGCAAGTCATCTTTAGTCTCTTGCTTTTAGTATGTCAGCCACCTGCTCATTTGTGAATCCTGAAAAACACGAACAAGATTTTATTTAATCTGTTCAATAGAAACATATATTGTGGATCAAAGTAATCCTTATTTCATACATTTAAGTCGCATAAACAATATACAGTTGTATGTATAACTTGGGCAATATGCCCATCACGCATCAATCTTTAATCACACACTTTATATGGTAGCGAAAACAGTATAAGAATATGGTGAGAAGGGACACAGGTTTATAGAACTGATGTGTGGCATGGAATTCAGAGATAAATCATACAGCAACGCTGAATCGACTCTACAGAAGGGCATAAAATTTTCTTGGAGCCGATTACATATTCCATTAACTTGCTTCGACCGAAAGGATCTCGAGCTCAGCCCACCAAAGAGGAGAGAGTCTTGGGGTAGCTGCTTCAGGAGATATCCCTGTTGATTCCCTCAATCTAGCAGTGACTTCCTTCATGGTTGGTCTTTTCTTTGGATCCAAACGAGTGCAATCCTGAATGACACCGCAGACAGTATCCAACTCATTGTTCTTGAAGTTCTTCAATGTTGGATCGATCAAATATCTCACATTGTTCTTGTCCTTCAAGTACTCTGCAACCTGTTGGCACAGCAGATAAGGGAAGTCAGAAACATTTGGCAAATACAATCACTATTTAAATTCTAAGATGGCGACAGCATTAGAAAATGGAATTGGAGCTGCCATAAAACCTAATACGCTGCCTGGCTTGTTATCCTTTGCAACATATTTCCACGACATTGGAGCAGATAGCACACGAACGGCTATTTGTCATAGTGACAAATGACACTATGCATGAAGGGATCAGGTAGATAATTTAAAAGTAGGCCTCACCGAGTTTAGAACAGAGCCTTGTTCTTCCAAAGATGAGAGCTTCCCAGAGATGATTTCCAACAGTAGTATTCCGAAGTTATAAACAATACTTCCAGGATCAAAGAAGGGTGATCCAGAAGAGTCCATGTCATCACTCCCAGACATATTCTTCCTAGCAACAATTTCTTTCCAAATACTGGTATGCGCAATCTGCACAAGATGAAATTAGTACACAGCCATTATGTAGGAAATTCTGCAGGAAATAGAAATTTGTACCTTGGTGGCATAATCATCTGTCAAGAAAATTGAACTTGAATCGAGATCTGGATGTGCAACAGGTGGGTTGAGCTCATGATGCATGTATTGAAGACAGTAAGCTGTGCCCATAATTATCCTTATTCTAGCACCCCAGTCAAGTTGATCAAATTCTTTAACTGCAATACATAAATCATCCCCTTAGTGCCCATTCTTTCAAATTTTGGGACCTTCTGAAGTCAGAAACTCTTGTGTAAATGTGCTACAATACTACTTACTGTGAAGATGCTCATATAATGTTCCATTGGAAGCATACTCAAACACCATCATCCTCATAAAAGGCTCATTTTCCTCGCAGTAACCAAGAAGATTGACGAAGTTCTTGTGGTTCATTCGTGATAGCGTGTCTATCTACACACATGAAACATAACAAAATTTAGATGTGCAACAGTTGGATCATGTGCATAATGTATGCTCTGGAACAGAGGAGAAACATGTACCTTTTTCCTAAAGTTCATTTCAGAACGCTTTGACCAATCTTTCGCAGATTTAATTGTGGTTGAGAGGACTGCTATCTCGACGCCACTTGACAATGTACCCTTAAATACAATGCTATCTGGATAAGTAACGATGATGTTGCTGAAATCCTCACAAGCAGCTTCCAGTTCTGCCCGATTCAGCTTGGGCACACCTGAATTTTTGTCATATAATTAGAAGTGTCCCCAAGCTAGAAGCAAGAACATTTATCCTTCTAAGTCACAATTGTTATTTTCTAGAACTCGACTATATTTCAAAAAGAGTAGACATCATCGCACCTTCAATTCTATTATACAAAGAAATTGTCTATAAACAGAAGGTGAATATGGAAAGTTCCTATAGCCAAACCAAAATGTCAGCTGGCAAGGGCTAATCCATGATGTGAGTTATTTTTTTAACCTACATACAACAAAAAATTGGAAGTCTCGTTGCAGTAGAACCTTAGAAGTAATGTATCTTCATATGAAATGAATAGCCTCCCATATGAAGCAAATCAGTAGTTACGTAAGTCATCTTAAAGTATACCTAAGGACAACTATGGACAAAGCATACAGTATCGTTTTCCTTTTGAGTTACCACTTTAACCAATGTGAAGTGCCTGTTCACAAACAAGACACGGATAAATTTTGTAACTTTAGAAGCAGAAAAATCATCATTACAAACCATTTCTATCCTGATCTATGTGTTGCCATGCATCCCATATTTGGTCCAGGTGATCGTCATGAAAACATCGAATTAGAAGTTGTCCAAAAAGAGAAAAAGTTAACCTGTTATAAAGGCCTTCTGCAACTGACCGCTTAGTCCAGTCCTCCAGGGGCCTATTGTTGCCACTGCCCTTCTACGACAAATGAAGACTGCAGCAATAAGGCTAAGGAGTAAGGCAACACCAGGAAGTACGAGAAGATAACCCCACTTTCCAAACTTCTCATTTGAAGAAGGATCATTCTTTACAGACTGGTCTGTTTTCGAAGGTGGTGGTCCAGTACTAGGCGTGGGAACAGTAGTAGGGAGTAGGTCTTTGGGTACTCTGAGTTCTGGCATCCCTTTACCATACCCACCAGCTGAACTCAGTGAGGCTGGGAATGAGCCACTTCCAGTAGATGGGACTGTGACAGGACCTTGGAAAGGACCACCGTCTACAGGAGCAGCCGCAAGATTGCTGTTTTCTTGCAGAAGCCTGCGACGGTAACTGTCAATCTGTTGCATATTTTGCAGAACTGGCTCAGCAAAACCTGTGTCAAGAGAAAATCTCACAACTAGAAGGCACTAATCATTATTAAGGAGATTTCAGCTACAAATAAACAAAATTCACACTCACTCTGTAGATTGTCCACATGTTTCTCCTCGTGACCATGTGAAGATCCCCTTTCGAGATAGGACCTTGACATTTAAGAGATTCCTTAATTCAGGTACTTTTCATTAGATAGAGATAAAAGGGCCGAGCTAAATTTCATGCAAAATGCAATATCATAAGAAAGATGGAACCATGGCCTTCATTGATGATCACAGACAACCTTGCCAGATGATAAAATTCAGTAAATATTACTAGAGTTGGGGAGACAAGACCCAGTATGCTATTGTGACTTGTGAGCTACAAATTTGACCTTTGAAACAAGATTCATTAGCCACCAGTGTTGTGAAGTAGCAGTTAAGGCTTGTAACCTCCGGCATGAGGTCTTGGATTTGAATCCTCTGTGCAAGGAATTTGTTGTTGTATGGGTACGCGCACACACTAAGCCTGGGTAAAAGACTTGATTATCTAAAAAAGACAAAATAAACTAAAAGAAACAAGATCCATTATGCTAACAACAAAATCTGGCCTTTAAAACTGAAGGATGTAGAGAGGAAAGAAGCTAGCCAAAATGGATTGTGGTCAAAGTATGACCTATGTCATATAAGTAGTGAGGAATACAGTGTTTGATACAAAGTTACTGCAAGTCAAAAATAACTTGGCAGGAAAAAAAATATTGTCATTCTTACGGTACTGTAAACAACATATAAAAACGAATATAAGGGACCCACTTTCGCACCTTCCAAGCAAATCTGATTTTGCCATATGAAATGTGTCCATATTTCGACATTCAAAACTCTATTACCTAAGCTGTAGCTTGACATCATATAAACATAAAAACGTATTGTTGACGTCCATTACGCTACCAAGTTAAGAATGAGGACAAGGCATGAAGTGCCTTTACGTTTAAGACGCTATAGTAAATCTTGCCTATAAACATAACCAAAAGCATAATTCAAATAATCCAGACCATAAATAGATTTAGAAATTGACTTTTGAAAGAAACAGGACAGCTCATTATGCTCACTACACCTCAATTGCATTATTATAGCTGTAATATAATCTCTTACCAGTGTCCAACCTTTCTGTTTACAGAGCTACCTTCACTAGGCCCATTGGCAGAAAGATTCTGGTCAAAGTTTAGCTCAGAAATCATGTCAAACTTCTCGGTCCAAGAAGGCTCACCACCTTGAAATTTATTGCCACATAGCAGTCTGAGAAACAATATGGTAACTCATTCACATAAGTTTAAATTTCAGGTGCAACAAAAGGAAAGATTGGTTATATTCACTCACAACTGCTTAAGTGGTAGAATTTCGCCTATTTCAGCTGGAATGGTTCCGCTTAAGTTATTGCCCCTCAAGTCCAAGACCACCAGCATAGGTAGCCCTCCAATCTCCTTAGGAATGGCTCCAGAAAAATTATTCTCAGCAAGTACACTACCAATGAAACAAAACCTTAAGAATGGCACAGCCAACCCTTCATGTCCATAATTCCAAGAATTGGTTTTCAAAAAATTTAGGCATTCCTGGTTTTAAGGTATCATGAAGAATATTTTATGGCTTCATAGTTGAAACAAAAAAAATTCTGAAGATTGAAAAACATATTGACATAATTTATACCATCTAAACAGGACAGTTCTAACTCAGAAGAAATGGATGGGATATCTGTGGCAATTGCGGTTAGAAACACATACAAGCCCAACTGTTGATGCACAAGGCATTGGGTGGAAAACAGAGGTTGGATTTCAGATCATGATGATACTCACAGTGCTCTCAAGTGCCTAAGTTCTCCAAGCTCAGGCGCCAAGATTCCTCCCAAAGCCAGCTGTTTTAGGACCCTGAATGACATTTAGTTCAGAATTAAGAGATGCGTGTAGATGATAATATTCCAAATTTTATTGTCTCTTAAACGTGGGAGTGGGACACTCCAATACTTTAAAAAGACAAATGAACTCTAGCAGCAAAAACTCATGCTAACAATTAACTTTTAGTTCTGTCCTGGATAAAGTGCGGTACAGTTTTCCAACCAAGATTTCAAGCTATTAGATTCATATAGTCACATCATAAAAGTAAATTGCTACTTCAATGTAGAACCAAATCGAAGTATAAGAAGTGTAGTTCATTGACCAACAAGGATACTCATAAAGCACGCACCGGAATGCATCTTATCCAACCAATATGATTTGGTGTTCATTGAAGGGATATTCCAACTGATTAATGCATCTTCAACTGCTCTACCCTTGGGGAAGCTTTAATTTCAAAAAGTTTTCATCAAGCAATTGTCTCGTTCTAATATGTCAATGAAAAAATCTTGACTTGTTAAGATAGGCATGCACATGATCAGAATGTGTGTGTGATGCATGAACCTATATTCCTGTGACAGTGACGGGGATGATGAGAAAACTCTAGATTAGATACCTATACTGAACATTAGTTACAGGAGTTGCAGCTATACAAACCAGTGTGCGGATAGTAACTTGAATTTGAAAGGATTCAGAAAGAGGAATAGCCACAAAAATCCCCTAAATAAAAGAGCAAGCCCAAAATTAAGCGTGCATTATAAGAAAACTGGTTGACAAGTAATCGTTGCAGTAAAGAAATACCAAAATCATAGGTCTCTAGGTCTCACAACATAAGGCTACAATTGCTAGGTACTCATCTGATAGATTAGGATCAAAACCTTGACAACAATAATTCCCCGACACACTGTTTTATACATTCTCGTCCATGAGATTCATCGCAATTAAATGACAAACAGAACCTATATTCTCAATATTATCAACCACAAAAATGAAATAACCCAAACGGAAAATGAACTTACAAAGTCTCCACTTTACCATCAATGCAACGAACACCAAACCAATTGCAAGGATCAGCTTCTCTACGATCCCAGTTCTCCAACGCACCATATGGATCGACTTCCACTCTCGACCGGAACTTCAACAATGCCATCCCTTCATTCCCCACAAATTGACAAGCATTACAAACGATAGCTGACAGAGCATTATCATTCTTTTCTCTTTCAAAACACACCTACCTTCGGAATTGAGGGAGAACCCCATATGGCATTGGAGTAGGAGCACGAGAAGGATGCAAACAACTCTCCGCATCCGAAACGGAAACAGTTCCAGCCTCTCCTCCATCGGCACCCAGTCCGGCCGCCAGGTTTGAAGCCCTGCACGCAAGTCTCCCTCCTCAAAACCTCAATCCCTATAGCGAAGAGGAAATTGCCACCATACCCAACGCCACTACCCAACAAATTATATAGCTACGAAAGATCCTAACCCTAAGTGCACGAATGGTTAGAGAGTCGTCGTCCCCGGGTTTCTATCCCTCATGATTGCCGGAAAGATGTGGTACGTCGCTTCACGAACAATCCAACCCGTCTGGTACAAATGAAGGGTCGGATATCAAGATTGAGAGATTCTTGGAAGACTTTGAGTGCAAGTGATGCGATACGGAAAGCGATAAAGAGGAAAGGGCCGTCTTACCAGCTGCGCCGGTGAGTGGACGCGGAGGAGGAGGAGGAGAGATTAGGGGGTTATTGGAGGTGGGAAAGAAAGGGGACAGCCAAAGAGGAATTTGGCCGCCTTTTTACCGGCCGTCCTCTCTATCTCTTCTCTCTCTCTCTCTCTCTCTCTCTCTCTCCCTCTCTCTCTCTAGCTACCCTCCTGGTATCATACGCTATCTCTCTCTCCCTCTCTCTCTATCTCTACCCTTTTTCTCACTATTTTTCTTGATTTCCTATAACCCCAAAGTTCCCTTTTCTTGCCCTAATTTTTCTCGGGAGCGAGATTGGGTTTTTTTTTTCTTCTTTTGACGATGGATGGTGGAAATCCGGTGGGGAGAGGCAGAGCAAGGAAGGAAAAGGAGCCTCCTTAGCTATGCCGGGGGGGGAGGGTAACGGTTGCCGGCGGCGGGAAATGGAATTCCCGCGGGGGATGGGAGATTGGGTGGAAGGGTGTGAGGACGGGGCGGGAGCGTAGGGATCGGACGCGGAAAGGGCTTCCACCTTCCTTCTTCCTCATCCTATCTTTTGACCGGGTTTGGCTCCCCCCGCCTCCGCCGCGGCCGGCAGCGGCGCTCTCCCCCGTCCCTGCCTGCCACGAGTCTTCTTTTAAAAAGCCGTTGGAAAATCGTGGCGGGAGGGAGGCTAGAAAGTAGTAATTACACTAGCCCGTTACTTTTTAGCCGGGAACCTTAATTGATTTTTAGGCTTTTTACATATTTCTTCTTCAAAAATTTCGAAATATCGTAATCACTGGGGGTGAGCAGAACCGAACCGAACCCGAAAAATCGAACCGAACCGAATTAGTTCGGTCCATTCGGTTCGGTTCTTCGGTCCATTCGGTTCGGTTCTTCGGTCCATTCGGTTCGGTTCGGTTCGGTTCTAGCATCTACAAAAAATTCGGTTCTCGGTTCGATTCGATTCTTGAAAAAAAAATTCGGTTCGGTTCGGGTCAGAACCGAATAACCCGACTACACATTAACCCGTTAACCTAGACTACCCACTAACCCAAAAAATTCGGTTCGGTTCGGGTCAGAACTGAAATTTTCGGTTCGGTTCGGTTCCAAGCGAAGTTCGGTTCGGTTCGATTCCAATTATTTTGGAACCGAAAAATTTGGTTCGGTTCGGTTCGGTTCCAATGGTAATTCGGTTCGGTTCGGTTCTCTAAAATCTGGATCGAAAAAAATTCGGTTCTTCGGTTCTGGACCGAGAACCGAATGCTCACCCCTAGTAATCACCCCTATATATTTTCAGCTTATTAGGTTTTATTTGGTGTGGGGTTAACCCCCCTTAACCTTAATTGATTTTTAAGGGGATAACCCCCCATTTATCCCCAAACAAGATTGGGGTTAGCTAATGGGGTTAGACGGGGATAAATTTATCTTGGGTTAAGCAAACCCAGTTTTCAAAGCCTACACCATGACCTAAATTACTATACTACCCTCAAATGATGTTGTTCTAATATGGGCCTATTTGGTTGCTGAGAAGTGAGCTGAAGTGAAGTGGCTTTTTGGGGAGTGACTTCACTGTAGTGATTTTCTGGGGAGTGACTTTCTGGGATTTTCAAAGTTCTGGTGTTTGGTTGGTGCTTGAAGTGGAGATATGATTAAATTATTAAATTAATGTGGACCAATCACGAGGTGATACATGGCATGTGGGACCCATTTATATTAATATTTTATTACAGTACGATATTATTAATATTAAAATAATACTATTTTGGATAATGTGGATCAATCGCGATGTGACACGTGGCATATGTGACCCACTTATATTAATATTTTATTACAGTATGATATTATTAATATTAAAATAATACTATTTTGGATGACATTGACCAATCACGATGTGACACGTGGCACGTGGCACGTGGGACCCACTTATGTTAATATTTTATTACATTATGATATTATTATTAAAATAATGCTATTTTGGATGACGTTGACCAATCACGACGTGACATGTGGCACGTGGACCCACTTATATTAATATTTTATTACATTATTTTATTAATATTAAAATAATACTATTTTGGATGACATGGACCAATCACGATGTGACACGCGGCACATGGGACCCACTTATATTAATATTTTATTACAATACGATATTATTAATATTATTTGCCACTTCTCGGCGTACCATTATATATAAGGGCATTTTTGGTATTAGCTATAAATTCTACCCTTATCCCAGGCAATCATTACTACTTATCCCCAAACACTAAAATGGGAATAAATTTATCCCCACTCCTTAACCCCACTTTTCTAACCCCAAAATTCCTTAACCCCCTTTAACCTGGAATAAGGTAACCCCATACCAAACGGGGGCTTAATGTATCCTTGAAAACTTGAAATATAAGTAAACCTACCCCTCCTTCAACTTCCGTCAGCCTAACTAGCTTAACCATGGTTTAACCATGATTAGAACCTAACCAGAGCATGTAAATTTACTTAATTACCCCTCCTCCATCCGCCCCGATGTCCTCTATCGAGTGGCAACAGTCCGGCGATGGTGGGGGTGAAGTCCAGCCAACGGCGACGGTGGCGATGGTGTACGATGACAGCGGCGAAGTCCGATTGCTAAAAATTGCAACGGCGAAGTCCGCGCGACGGAAACGGTGAAGTTCAAGAACTCCTCCTGGGGGCACTCCGCTTCGGATCTCGTGCGCCGAGTCCCGGCGAAGAAGGGCATCATGAGGGCATACCTCCCGACACGAAGAGGGTTTAGATCGGGAGCTTCGGATGATCGAAGGGCCAGGTGGTGGACGAGATTGGCCCCGGGTGATTCGCCGGGGATGAAGACTCAGGAGAAGTTGGCGGACTTGGCGGTCCAGGGGTCTGGGTGGGGGGAGGATGCATGGGAGCAGAGCCAGGCGAGCGCGGCCGCCGCGTCGTCGTAGTGGTGTTGATGGTGGTCGTGGCATGCAGCAGCGGGGGGAGCGGTGTAAGAGGGGGAGAAGAGGAGGAAGAAGATGACACGGGTTGACTGACCACCGGAGATGTTGGCCCCCACTGAGACGGACACGAACAGGGCAAACCGTCGCCACCAAGCCGCCCGGCGTGCTTGCCCCGTCGCATATCAGCTTATCCGTCGAGGATGAGGGAGACGAGGCAACAGAGCGCGTGAGTAGGATCCAGAGATAATAACGACTTTTTATCTGCCGTCGTTAACGGCGTTAAGAATATTCCATGATGATTCACCGCCAAGTAACCTAAGGAGCAGATTAATCATATTCTCAAGTTTTCAAGGGTACAATGTAAACTGAAAAAATATAAGGGTAATTATGATATTTAGAAACTTTTGAAGAATAAATATATAAAAAGCCCTTGATTTTTTAATGTGAGAATCTATTTTTTTATTTTAGAGTCACTGTCTATATTTTAATAATATTACAAAAAACTATCTCGTCATCATTTATTGTAAAAAATTATCTTCATTACGGATTAAACACGCAAAAAGCTATAACTTGCCGTCAACTTTAACCAGTTTTGTAGGTTATTTGACGATATTCCTCGTCCGTTTAATATTATTATCCGAATCCATATATATATATGGATCAAGAAGATTATCAAATTAAAGAAACAAATGTTAGAATTTGAATTTTCACTAAAAATGATTATGTAGCCATAGTTGTTTGCATTCAAGGCTAGGCCCCGTTTGATACGGGAATATTAAGGATTAAGGGAGGGAATATTCCTGAAATATTTTCAAATCTACTATTTATTCTACACTTTATCTCCAAACACCTTTTCTTATTCAAGTAATCATTATAAAGTTATTTTCACTCTCCAATATATTTTTTTTATTTTAAATAATCATTATAAAGTTATTCTGAAAACCGAAAATAAAGTTACTTAATTCAAAATAAAGTTATCCTCCAATCAAACGTGCCCTTTACTTAACCAATCATTCCAATGTGTTCAGACAATGATTATGCTGATAAGACCTCCTTTGTGGCGTATAGAGTGGCTGGCGATTTGTTTTAATTTTATGTTTTTTTTTTGTTTTGACAAAATGAGCCAAAAACTAGAGAAATACAAAAACTATTACTCACAACGTCGCACCTGCTAGCGGCATATCTCAGCAAACACAAGCATCTCCGACGATGAATATTCCTCCCCTACTAGATCTAGATTCCTAATGTCACAAGAGGTACCTGCCTGCGGTTGTAGTATTTGCCAACCTAAGCTTGAGTTAAAAGCTTAATTTTTTCCAAAGAAATAAATTATAGTGCTAACCAAAAATGGATAAGTTCCATATATTATTATAGTCCAGTAGTAGGAAGAACTCAATTCAATAATTTTTTTTTTTTTTTTTTTTGCAGAGAAATACATATACCACGCGAAACCTTTACTTTTAATCATTTTTGGAAATTTACTACACATGGAAGAATATATCTAACATGTACTGGATTTTACCACGTCTTTGACTTTGTGTTCACACATCCTAACTGAACGTGGACTTTTCTAAGCAGCTGTCATGGGCCGTAAAACTTTGTGCTGGTTGGAACACTTTGAATATGGCCCATGGGTAGCTGGAATCATAAGCTCAATTTATAGTGAAATAAAGTTTTTATTTTATTTTATGAGTTGAACAGATAAGATTATATTAGTGAAAAAACTCAACTTACATCGAGTCCAAAATCGGAAGGCTGTGACATTCCTCCCGGACCAATTAAAGGCATAATTAGCCCCTACATGACCGAGCCACTGTATCGGCGGCCTTCACATTACTAGCTTTAGGTACCTGAAAAAAAAAAAAAAGCTCACTTACATCAATTCCATATCGGATGACCGTGAGCACCCTCCTAACAAGTTGTCTTTAAAAACTTCACAAGTTGCGTCTGTACTTCTGTCCCATGTTGTCTTTAATAACTTCACAAGTTGCGTGTAATTTTTTAAACTTTTCACGGACTTGTTCAAAATACTGGTCCGTGTTGACCAGTCATGGAGACATAGACAATTTTTTTTTTTTCATGAGCTGATTTCGTGAGACTTAAATAAAAAAAAGCTCACTTACATCAATTCCATATCGGATGACCGTGAGCACCCTCCTAACACCACACAAAAACTAAACTAAACTCTTTAGACCAATGAGCAATTATATCAGCCTTCCGATTATAGCATCTCGGAACATATATAAACAAAACTGCTCCTAACTTCAAAACCTCCGACCAAAGAGTACCAATTTCCGACGCCCACAGCCTATAGCCGTTTAGGATCTCCACCACCCACCGTGATTCTGATTCGACAGCACAACTCTTCGCTCTTGTTGCCAACATAGACTTGTATTTGCTCCATTATAATTTCAAACTCAATTCATTTGTACAAACCATTGTTATCAACCTATTTTTTGACTTACATAAATGAAAACTAGGAAAAACTTTGCAAATCGGTACGACTGTTGGGCAGGTCTAAAACAGATAGGGCATTTTTGTTTCACCAGATTATGAAAAATTTGCAAATTCATGGCACTCCATGTTGCTTTTGTTGGAAAAAATTAAGCTATGATTCTTGCTTTTATTAGGGTAGCACGTAATCCTTTACAATGATAAAATAAAACCACTGATTCTTACCACTGATCCGAATGGGAGAAGTAAGAAGAAGAAAGCGCAAAAGAACAACTTTGTCACGCCCTGGTCTAGAAAACTCATCCGGCCCGGGACGTAAGGGGAAACCTATACTATTTACATCCGATACGGCGCGTGTCACGCCCCGACCCAGAAAACCCATCCAGATCGAGGCGTGAGCCACCTAAACCTGTTTACATCATCAATAGACGCACAAATATATAACTGCTATGAATTTAAACCATCTAGTCCTCCAGTTCATAAAAAATTTGGCAAAATCTCCTTTATAATTATAGCACAAGAAACATGTACATTTTATAATTTTACAATTTCAACATCATTACATTCCTCAACATCTACATTAAAGAATATTACAACATTTCTCAAATACAACTGAATTAATATTCATACAATTATGTTCTTGGATACATCAGATTATACATCAATTTGTACATCATTGATTAAAACTGTAAATTAACTGTAGAAGAACTAGAACTCCTCGAAGCTCCAAGTCTTCGATCACCTCGAAATATCGCGCCATCTTCTAGAAGAACACCTGAAAGAAGAAACTGCATCGACATGCATCGCTGATGCAACCCAGGTAAGGTGATCATATAGCCCAGTAGGGTTCTACTCTACGACACACTCAAGGAAAGGGAATTGCAAATGTGTCGGGTCTCATCACGGGTCAAGGGGACTCTCTCTACGCCCACGGCCTACTCCAGGGTACAGACACAGGGTTGGTAACTCTTGTACCAACCGCCGCCCCTATTCCCAAGGGTCACAACCCTATCGGTGAAGCAAGGTGGTGAGCACAACGGGTTAGGACACAGTGCGAGTGTATCGCCGCTACCCCGCCGCCTAGCACGTCCTCATCCACCATGCACGGGGAAACATAACAACGGAGGTAGAACACAGCATGGTGCGTAAGCCCTATAGAGCACACCATTTTGAAACCATGACACGACCTCTACACCTCAAGAACCATGCTTCAAGTCAACTACTTAATGTTCTCAAATACGATACACGATCACATCAACACAATCTCGTCTAAATCCTCAACTAACTAAACCCCGGTCCTAGGGCTAGATCCGGGCTACCCGAGAACCCCGGATCGGCGATCGAATCCATAGCCTACCACCCAGCCTGAATGTGTCTAATGCATACAACATGCATGAGCCTATTCAAGCAACTAGGCCTAAGTGTCTCTACATGTCAAATCATCAATCAATTGTCCAACAGGGTGAGATAGCAAGCTAACAAGATAGATGAAGAAGCATATATGCATAAGCTAGGAATAAGGGAGCAATTAGAGGCCACAATCACTCAACCATCCACAAGGTGCAAACCAACACATAGTCACCACAGATACATCAAAACATCCAGCAATTAGATTTACACTCTACTTGTATAATTTTCCAAACCATGCATAATATCATTCAATACACATGGCACACCTTCGGCCCATGCATAAACATGATAGGAGAATATGATTGGATAATTAACAAGAGATCATACGATTTTCGAAGTTAACATTAGTTCAAAGGAATTGAACAGAGAATGAAACATGCTACGATATTATGCAACTAACATGGTTGATATACATATACCATGATCACAGGGAATTATAGCACTAATCAATCGGTAGCCTAATATTTCAACAACAACTATAAGGCATAGCATGAGATGAATTTGACTGGAGGCTAAGAAGAAGGAACGAGAGGATCTAAAGGAAAGAACTCTCGACAAAGCTCAGCTAAAATCCATAAAGTCAAAGCAACACCATAATGCAATTTAATTCGAAAGCCAGGATTTAGGAGACTATCACTTCGAGCCATCGGAACAGCAGGTAAGGACCTCCAACAACCGGCCCAGCCCCACCCCCTGTTCAGCTGCCAGTCGTCGGCTTCCCTGCCGACCGGCTGGCCGATAGGGAACAGGGGACAGTAAGGCTATCAAGAAAAACCCAGATCAAAGCACCAACTACTCGAGAAGATCCAATCGAAACCCAAGGGAAGAGGAGGAATTCTGACAAACCACAAGCTTAGTATCGAGACCCATCGAATCGGAAAGAGGAGAGGCAAAACTCATCAAAATCCACCACTAATCCATGGATACAAGTAATGGCAGTAAGGGGAAGACGAAGAACATTAGAGGAAAACAGAGGAGAATCCAGCCAAACACCTCACGACGGCAAGCAATCCAAGAAGGGAAGAAACCTCATCATAATCCACGAAAAGCCATCGCTCTAAACAGCAGCATCAAACATCAACAAGCCACATGAATGCAGAGGAATCCGATTGAACCCAAAGGAGGAGGAAACTCGTCGATCCACCAAAAACCAGCGAAGAAATCTCACCAGAAAATCTATCGACGCCCAGAGATCTAGGCAACGACAGTAAAGAAAAGAGAAGGAACCTCAACTAGAAGCTAGGGCCCCAAACAACATGCATCAAACACACGGAACAGCAAGAGGGGAGAAAAAGCAACCATCGGAAGTCACAAGCTCAACAAGAAATCCATCCAACAAACATCACAACCATTCCTATTAGCCTAATCCGGTATTAGAGTAGGTATCCCTACCTAGCTCTGGATCACGCAAAAACTCCTTCTCCAGTCGTTGACGTCGTCGCCGTCGGTCCCCTCTAATCACGGCCGTCATCTCTCTCTCTCTGGTCACCGTCGCCAAACTCCGCCTTCGCAGTCGACGGGAGGGACCCAACCGCCGCTCTCTCCTCCAGCCACGGTTGCCGTAGCTAGGATCTCCACCCATCGCCACTTCGCCCAGTCACCAAGCTCGTCGTCGAGAGAAGGAACCCCGCCGCCGGTGTCGCCTCTCTCTCTCTCTCTCTCTCTCTCTCTCTCTCTCTCTCTCTTGGCTGAAGCCCTAACCAAGCACAGGAAAGGAAAAGGGATCTTATATATGGCTGCTTAAGATTAGATCTTGGTCGTCCGATCGGCTAGATCTTATCCTAGCTGCTCAAATCTCGATTCTTTGAGATCTAACTCAGATCCTCCAGTCTAGAGTACTCCTAATTGTCTAATCAAGCACATACATCATCACATGACCGTGTGTGCTACGCGTGTGTGAAACCAACTCCGCCTAGGATAATTTATCAAATTACTCCCGAAGCCGCAACGATCAAAGGAGATCGCGAAGCAAGACCGACCGAGCCAAACCAGCCAAACCAGACCCTCGACCTACGCTGTCGCGCCTCGACCCGCAGACCCCAGACCGGGCCGGGACACGAGGGGAAAAACCTACATCTACTAGCCTCAACTGGCGGAAACAGTTGAAACTAACACACAGCTGGCGGAAACAGCTGACACAGGCACAAGGCGGAAGCAACTACTACAACATCTATTAACAACTATTACAAACAGATATAATAGAGTTAAACAGAGTTCTAGTACAACAGAGTCTACAAGGGATCAACAGTCCCCAAAAAGCCACAACACCCACCAGGGTCTCCACAAAAGCACAAACGAAACCATCCTGACCCTCAGACATGGTCAGGAGCTGGCGCGCCACCACGAGACAGCCGACGGGGAAGCACCGGAGAGAAGCTGGGACCCGCACCTGCAAACAACACAGTCCAGGTAGGAATGAGCAACAGCTCAGCAGGGTCCCACTCTACCACTCTCGCTAAGAAGGCAAACCCAACGAACCAACCCTGAAGCCAAGTACTGAGGCTTGCCAAGGATCCCATAAATCCCGTCAATAACCCGAAGGATTCCTGTCCCAAGTACGCCCCTCCGACAACCACTGCTCAGGGGTGGACAACTCCGACAATCCCTGACACAGGGTGGACATGACGCTACTGGTAGGACACCCTTCTCCAATCGGGATCTCCACACTTGGCGGAACGACCGTGGTTAAGACTACCATCTCTCAGTACTCCAAGCAGCAGAGCCAACACGACCCCCAACCCCCGACCGAAGACTAAATCTAGCCAGGGAGTTCATCGATCCCATCGATGTTTCCCTCCCCAAGGGTTCCTGTCCAAACTACGTCCCTCCGATAGCCACTGCTCAAGGACTGGGCTACCTCCGACGGTCCTTGACACAGAGTGGGCCAGACGATACCTGTAGGACACCCTTATCGGGGTAACGGCGTCCCACGCTTAGCCTTAGATCACCGGGTCCACGGGTCAACCCCACCCAGTGAAACCTAGCTGTCTAATGCACAGGAAGTAGGGCAGGATATAAGTAAAGCAGTAACAGATAACACAACAAAGGCACACCTTCGACCCGTTTATTCTAAGCACTCCCGAGGATCATGACTTCTTTCGGCTCACCATAAAGCGGTAAAAGGGCATAACCCATGGCCCAATTATACTAAGCATTCCCGAGGGTTCATTACTCCCTCGGTTAACCACAAAGCAGTAAATAATAAGCATGATAAGCAACATAATAAGCCCCAAGGGCAAAACCGTCAAAACTACTTACATGCGAGGCCCCGCGGGCAAAACCTTTGAAAAACCCTCTCTGCTACTGAAGGATCGATCCCTTCCAAAGGAAGGATCGATCATTTAAGTAACAGTGAGCTCCCCTCACTGTCGAGACAAAGGAGATCGATCCTTCCTCCCAGGAAGATCGATCTTTCTCGAGACAGAGGGAGCCCTTCAAGTCGCACCAAGGAAAATCGATCCTTCCTCCCAGGAAGATCGATCTTTCTCAGGACGAAAGGTAACCATGCTAACCCAGGCCCCATGATCGATCTTCTCCCATAAGAAGATCGATCATTCGCTGGGCGCAGCAAGCCAACACAGGAGGACCGATCCTTCCTCCCAGGAGGATCGATCCTGATGGGTTCCAGCGTACTTCCGGCCGAGAAAACCGCCAGAAGACACAACCAAACCTCACCAAACTTGGTGGGCTGGTAGATCTAAGAACCCCGAAACTACTCATGGCTTCAAAACCGGAAAACATCAACTCCACAAGGAGATCTAAGCAAAACAAAACCCGGATTTCAAAACCCTCAAAAATATAGCCGGAGTCTTTGAGTGAGAACCCTACCTCTACAGAGCTGCTTCGATCCACGAAGCCTAGCTTAGGATCTTCCTCACGCCATCACGGTTCCAACGAGCCTTCAAGCTCCGCGAACGGTGGCCGGAGGAGGGAGAACGGCGAAGCGAAAGCTCTCAGCCGGAAATAGGGGAAGCAGAGCTCTCGCGAGGAAGGAGAAGGAAGAAGAGAGGGAAAGGAAGGAGGAGGGGAAGGGGTAAGGCCGGGGAAAATCGGCGAAGGAGGGGAGCAAAAGTCTCCCCTCCCCTGACAGGGGAAGCGACGGTCATCGCCGTGGCCGTCCTTCGAAAGCCACCGCCAACGACTTCCAGGCACAAGAGGATCGATCTTCCATACATGCGGGATCGATCCTGCTAGCCAACAGGATCGATCTCCACCCCAAGGGGATCGATCTTCTGTGCCCTGAAAGGCAAACTTGGGCTGGGATACAGGCCTAAGTCCAGAACCCCCAACCTCGGGTCCACCTAACCTTTCTAAGCAAACACAAGCATCAACCAAGGTCTGTGTGTGTACACCTACTGTGAAACGACCGCCAAGGCGTAATTTCCCAAATTGCCCTTGGGTCAACAACAAGCCAAAGGAAAAAGAGGGGCAGGTCCTCACATACGCGATCGGACCGGATTAGAGGTACGGGTCCTCACAACGCGTTAAATTACAAGACGGAATAAATTTGAACTTAAAGACTTCCAAGGGCATAATGGTAAAACTAAATATTACATTGCGGAATAAAACTCAATTAAAAAAGGGAACACGATTTCATATATTAAACGTTAAGTACATCATCTTCAAAAGTAACTATAAACAAAAAGCTGCCAAAATGTACATCTGTCCCTCTGAGACCTCAAACGCCTCCGAAAGTCGACATACCGTCAAGACCTGATTCAGCTAGAACTACTGAGGAAGAGCTAATGCCTGCACTTGCAAACGCAGTTCGGATAGGAGTGAGTAACAAAGCTCAGTATGGTTCTACTCTATTCTACGTCGCATAGGAAAAAGGGGAAACCACAAAGTCCCGGGTTTTGTCTCATCTCTAAGGGAAACTCACGTTACGTCCACCGCCAACCCCAGGGCACGCGCTATGTGACCTCAACTGTCAACGGTCGTTCCTGTCAAATATCAAGCGTCCAATGCTGAACAACAAAAAGGTAGAACCCAGGGCAACACGTAACTTCCCTTAACACGGATACTGAGCATGAGACGAGAACTCTGAGCGACCTCTATACCTCAAACAATAGATAGTAGCCAACTAGACCCATCCTCGAGAATACAAAGATTCAACAATACTATCGCCCTAGACCTAGCTACCCAGCCATGGTCCTAGACTTAGATCCGAGCTACCCGAAAGCCTCGGATAGGCGAAGACCCTATTCACCCATGCCCTAACCTTATGCTCTAATGCAAATAAGATGCATGCAATGCCCAGACACAGATAAAGAGATATAAGCATGCAACAATATGACATATCAATATACAGGGCTAGGCATAGTCTATAACTAGCCAAAGGGGTGAGCATAGCAATGGTCTCAAATACAGATAAGCTATACTAACAATACAATGATTAGAGCAAAGCGATAATGATAACACAGATATATAATAGTTTTCAGTGCTTTTCGGCACCTGACAGACTAAGGTTCCACAGTTACCCCGCAAGTAACTAGCCAACAACTAAGCAACAACAACAATCGAGCCAAATTCGGCTTTACAACGGCGTCCACAGCCGTCAACCAGAATTTGCTACAAGGGGATACAACCCCAGCCAAACCACACAACAAGATATATAATCTGCCAGTACAACAAGTTATGCCCCCGGCGCACACCGGCAATCAACGGGGTTATTAATCAAAGCAGTAAATCTATACTAAGCATGCATGGCACATCTTCGATCCATTTATACTAAACATTCTTGGGGGTCGTTACTCCCCCGGTTAACCATAAAGCGATAAAGCAATCACAAACTATATATATATATCATGCTTATCGAGAAACTGCCAGAAATCGATAGAAATCGATAAACCGATTCGAAATATAGCTTACGACATAATCCAGAGATAAACCCGTCAAAATCTCGATAAAAATGATATAATACTCACTACTTATCATCGGGAAAGCCACACGAGAAATTCGGGTCGAAAAGAAACTGAAAACACCAAATTCGGATCAATTATAACAAATCAGCATATAAAATATCGATCGATCATCTTACCCAAGATGATCGATCATTCATATTGGTGCTTACTGTCAAGGAGAATGATTGATCTTCACTCCCAAGGAAGATCGATCTTCCTTAAGAGTGTTCCCTGCCTGGAAGGAAAATGACCGATCATGATACCCATGATCGATCCCTCCAAGTGCCCCCCTGTCAAGGAGAAATGATCGATCTTTCCTCACAAGAAAGATCAATCATCTTTTAGACGAGACAGAACACTTCAACAAAAGTGATCGATTATTTTACCCAAATGATCTATCCTTCATAAGTCGGCAGGAAAGGTGAATAGTGGTTGAAATCCAATTTCTTTGATTTCGACAATCAAAACTCGTCGGAATCAAACAAAATTTCGTAGACATGTGCAATTGGATGTGGGGAATCTAACGACACTAAGAAATCCAAATTTAAATGATCAAATCCTCCGAATTACATCAAATTTTCTGAAAACCGACGAAACCGACTAAAAACTGAATTTGTTGGATTTTATCTATCAAACGGCGATGGAATCCATTCAAACTTTGCAGGAAGGTCTATTTGATGGTGGAGAATTCATTCATGCAATAAAAACCAAACTCAGATCATGAAATATCAGATCTGAGTCCGACCCCGTCGAAAAACCGACAAAAAACAGAATTCGACGGAAAGAATACAGAAATGATTCGATAGAAAGCTTCCAAGCATAACAAGGAACTAGAATACAGAAAAAAAAAGCATTCCAACTAACACAACAGCCACAAATCAATTAAAAGCGATCCTAGGGTTACCAATTCACCAGAATTGGGTAGAAACACCTACATGTAGCAACAAGCAGGCGATCTACGAATCCCTCACCTCCGATCCACGTGGATCCTTGCCGAAAAGCTGCAGCCCAAGCTCCAGTCGGCAACCAAGGAGAGAGAGAAAGGAGAGAAGGGAAAGAAAGAGAAGAGAGAGAGAAAAGAAAGGACTATTTATAGTGATATGAAACAATTTCGGCCGTCCGATTCGATCTTTCCCGATCGAGCTCCGATCTTCCAATCAGAAGCACCCCTAAGGTCTTAATCAATCACATATATCAATCCAAGGCAATGTGTGCAACGTGGGTGTAAAACTGACAGCCAGAGAGCAATTTTATCAAATTGCCCCTGGGGTCAAAAACAACCATACGATCGAGCCATGTTAGAGTAGTGGGTCCTCACAAGCTTGATCGAGGCAAGTGTACCACACTGTGCCCTTAAGCTCGTATTGCCCACTACCACCGAAGCTTCTGGTTCTTGAGGCAAGGAGCTCCCAGGGTACAACGATCTTCTGCGTGAACTGAAGGAAGCCGGCCTCTGATCACCTATCTAGCCTTTGTCGATATGGTACTCTCAACTTGCAGGACCCTCTACGAAGTGGTGGTGTGCAATTGTGGATGCATGTAGCTTAGCCTTGAACTGGATGGGTAGGGTCCTATTTATAGGCTAGGATGGCTAGCTGATAGTTGAAGAGACTCGCCACGTCGACAGTAACAACCCAGTTATGGGTGTTGCCACATCACATGTAACCTCCACTTAGGGAGTTCATGGGTCGCCACGTCAGCAGTAACAGCTGACCAGGAGGACATGGGTTGCCACATCACCCATCACTGCCCAGTCATGGGTAGCCCAAGAGTCATAACTGACTCAGCCCATTATTGTGAGTAAATGAGTTATTTAGACTCATCCAAGTCAACTGTAACCGACTTGAAAGCTGAAAAGTCAGGCTCACTCAGCCCAACCACATACGACAAACGGCGCACGAGCACGACCGGCCGCCCGGCGAGCGACGACGGCGCGAGTGTGTGGGTGCTTCTCTTTAGTCCATTCAAGTGTTCAAAACATAGAAGTTCCAAACACTATATAAACTAGTGAAATATTTTCTCTACAAACAATGTGAGACTAAACATTTTACTACACCATATGGGCTCCTCCATTTTGTTATTAAAAAATGAGCTTTCTCTTTGCCCATTTGATTCAACCATTCTAGGCTTAGCCCACACTTATTTAATAAGTGTTTTGGGTTTTTATACAAGTCTTAATCCAACAGCTTTTTACAACATTGTATCACTTTTACTATTATTTGTATATCAATGGCACTTTTACTTGACTAATTTGTACTAACTTAGCATGGCAACAAGTGATGTAACTTGCACAACAAGCTTCCAGCTAAATGGAATGAAACTCTAGTCTGTCTCATTCCCAAGTGCTCCAATCCGAGACAAGTGAGAGACTTCCGCTCCATTAGTCTATGGAACGTGATGTACAAGGTGATAGCAACCATCATGACAAGAAGACTGAAATGTATCCTCCCAAAAATTGTATCCCAAGAGCCGTCGGCGTTTGTAGATGGTCGTAGCATACATGATAATGTAGCAGTTGCACAGGAAGTTCTCCACTCAGTTGCCAACTCCCCAAGAGAGAAACCACTAATGGCAGTGGAGTTAGACATAAAAGCTGCATATGATAGTGTGCGATGGAGGTATCTAGAAGAGATTATGATGGCGATGGAGTTCCCAAAGAAATGGGTGATGAAATGTGTTTCGACCCCGAAGTTTGCTTTCATTGTAAATGGAATGATATATGGCAGAGTTGTTCCCCAAAGAGGCATTAAACAAGGTGACCCGCTATCCCCATTTCTTTTGGTGATAATGCAGATGGCTCTTTCATGTATTCTCAATGAGACGAGTAATGGCCTAACTGGTATATCCTTTTCGGGATTACCCACTAAAGTTATACACTTGTTACATGCTGATGATTGCTTGCTAGTAACGGAAGCTTTGTTGGTGGAGGCTCAAAAAATTCTCAAAATATTTGCTAAGTATAAGAAATGTTCTGGGATGGCATTGAATCCTCTGAAGTCAAGTGTGAAATTATCTAAAGCTTTGAATGAAGGAAGAAGAAGGAAGATCTGTAGACAGATACACATGATGGAATCAACGAGGCCATGGCGGTTTCTTGGGGTGCCTATTCATGGGGATAGGCTCCTGTGAGGACCTGTCCCTCTACTTCTGGGTCGACCGACTTAGTCGGACCCGTGGCTCGTTTGATTGTTTCACGTCGAGCGCGCGATCCGGTGGATCGCATTGTTTCTTGGACCGCAAGGGCAATTTGGTAAATTGCGCCTTGTCAATTTGTTCTACACCCGCGTGTGCACACACTGACCATGTTTGTATTAGTGTTTGATTAGAACGATTATGTGGACCCGGGATCGAAAGATCTGGGCTTGGGCTTGTGTTTTAGCCCAAGTCTAGCTTTCTGCACCTAAAGGATCGATCTTTCCTTGCTAGAAGATCGATCTTTTAGTGCCAGAAAGTCAATGCGCGATCGTCATGAAGGATCAATCTTTCTTCAGGGAAGAAAGATCATTCATAGGTCGGTTCGTTTGTCTATAAAACGGACGTAACCTTCTTCCTTGAATCCTTTTGAAATCCGCCGTTCTTGAGCTCAGATTCGGCTGGATTTTGAGGAGTTTGAGGATGATCCAAGGCTTAGCAGTTGGGATTGAAGCAGCTCTTGCCTAGGTAGGGATTCCTACCTACCTTGTTTTTCGGTTTTTGAGAGTTTGAGTTGATTGTGTTTTGTTTTGCTTAGATCTTGTTGTATGCTTGATGGTTTTTAGTATGCTTTTCGGTTTTGGACTCGTGGTCCTTCGTACTACCAGATCCCAAGGTTTTGTGGGATTTAATAGAGTTTTCCGATGGTATTTCTCGCCGGAAGTTCACCGAAGAACCCAACAAGATCGATCCTTCTTGGAGAAGGATCGATCCTTCATTGTTGGTCATGCTAAGCCCGAGCATGATCCTTATTCCAGGTTAGCATGGGATGCCCTCTGTCACGAGGATGATCGATCTTCCTGGGAGAAAGGATCGATCTTCCTTGGCGCGACAATGAGGGTGCCTTCTGTCTCGAGGATGATCGATCTTCCTGGGAGGAAGGATCGATCTTCCTGGGAGGAAGGATCGATCTTCTTTGGCTCGACAGGAAGGGGAGGCTCTCTGTTACTTGGAAGATCGATCTTTTCTTTAGAAAAGATCGATCCTTCGGTGGCAGAGAGGAGTTTTCATTGGCTTTGCCCGTGGGGCTTGGTATGTACGGTTTTCTTACCGCTTTACATATTGTACATATCATTAAGCATGTTAACCCCATACTAGGGGTAGTGGTGAACCAGGAGAGTGATGACTCCTGAGATGTTTAGAATAAGTGGGCGAGTGGCTCTACTGCTTTCTATAGCCTTGCATGCCGGCGTGCACCGAGGGCCTTTATCTGTGTGGTTTGCCTTCTGTTGTTTGCGGGGCTGTATCCCAATGCAGGTTGCTGGTGAACGGGCTGGCAGTTGGTGGAGTACCACTGCAGCAGTTCTAGACCTTAAATATATGTTCACCACCCCGGGCCGGCAGAGTGCCGAGCCCAGACTGTTGCTCCCCGGCCCAGAAAACCCATCCGGACCGGGACACGAGGGGGAAACCTACATCTATTGACAACCAACAGCGGAGACAGTTACAATAAACCAAAAAGGCGGAAGTAAAGTTAACATTAACTATAACCAAACGTTATTAACATCAGAGTTACATGTACAATTATCAAAAAGAGGTTACATCTTCTGGAGTCTCAGCAAACGCACAGACAAAGCCGTCCTGGCCCTCAAACATGCTCGGCGGGCGACGCGCTACCGCAGGACGAACACCGGAGAGCCACAGGGGAAGAGCTGGTACCTGTAGCTACAAACACCGCGGTCCAGGTAGGGATGAGCAAAAAGCTCAGTAGGGTTCTACTCTACGACACACACAAGGAAGGGCGACTCCAACCGTGCTAACTCTGTGCCAGTACAACTCCTAAACTCCAAACTTCTCATAGTGTGACATCACACCACAAGAAAAACATAACATGCAAGATGGCATACATAGTATAATCCAGCTAGAACAGACACTGCCTGGGCTGGGCTTACTCCGACGGCCCCTGGGCTGAGCTTACTCCGACGGCCCCTAAAGTACAAGAACCCTAGGCTGGGCTTACTCCGACGGCCCCTGGGCTGGGCTTACTCCGACGGCCCCTAAAGTACAAGAACCCTGGGCTGGGCTTACTCCGACAGCCCCTGGGCTGGGCTTACTCCGACGGCCCCTAAAGTACAAGAACCGACACGACCTCGAATGCACAGGAAAGCAAGACAATAATAAAACAATAGAATAAACATGCAGATAATTAACAATATAAACAGACAGATAATAAAACAGTAAAGCAGATAATTAAAACAGTAAAACATGCAACAAACAAGACAAATGTAAATAAAGCTATAAAACAGACAAATATAAACAAACAAATAATATAACAGTATAAACAAACATCATTTATAGCAATACCCCTAACATGCCATTCCTTGTTGCCCTCAGATACTGTTCCTGGGAAACCCTGGATCGATCCGAATGTACCCATGGATCGATCCGACAGCCCTCAATGAACAGACCATCTTAGTACAACCTGGATCGATCCAACATACCCGTGGATCGATCCCACCCGAAATCGGATCGATCCAACTTGCATAGATCGATCCCAACTCAAAAAGGGTCCAAGAACAAGAACAACGTTCTCTACATAGCTGCAGTTTGAACCGTCGATCCGACGTCCAACCGACGTCGGATTTGGGATCCAAGCTAGCCTCCATTAGATCTATAAGCATGGACCAACATACCCAAAATCCAGATTCATCCAACGGTTAGATTAACGGGAAAACGTTAATCAAAATCACTAATTAAACTAACTTACCAGTTAATTATTGCAACGCAGCCCGCCAGTAATCAATTCATAACAATTCGTAGAAAAATCAGAAAAATGCAAAATAAGATGGAATGGAGAGCTAACTCATCGATCTACAACTCTTGTATTCAATAAAACCCAAGATCATGCTCGTACAAGCCGGAAATCTCGCCGCAAGACGGCTGTTCTTCATGAACAGCAGAAAACCGGAAAATCCGAGATTAATCATGCATAAATCCTACTCAAAACTCATCCAAAGATCATGAAACTTAAAACAGAAACTCTACTATACAATATGCATCTAAATACATAAATATCAATAGATCCAACGGTTGGATTAAGAGAATTCCATTAAAGAGTACCTACTCAGCGGTGTCATTTCCCGCCAGCAGTGCCGGTTCCCTGCTTGTGAGTCAGCAGTGTCAGTTCCTGCTTACTGAGCATGGCCCCTCGTGTGACCAGTTGATCTGGAAGATCACGGCTGTGGACCTCAGGGACACGCGATGGGGTTGTGGGGCCTCCTTGTAAACCTAGGCTTTACTTAGAGGGCGACACTGTTGTGTTTCCCTCTTCTTTCTGTGTGTCGTAGTGTAGTTTCTCTGCTGAGCATAGTTGCTCACTCCTATCCGGGTTGCGTTTTGCAGGTGCAGGCGTTAGCTCCTCTTCGGTGGCCCCTATCGGGCAGTTGGTCGGCGGTTCGGCAGCGCCAGGCGGAGTCTGAGAGGTGGTAATCATTTACTGTTTTTTTCGAACCCTTGGTTAGTTAGTCTCTTACGGGAGCGTTAAATGTTGTATCTGAATATTCCCCTCTTCGAGAATATGTATATTAAGTTTGGGTTTTGTAATCTGTGGTTCGAGGTTCTTTTAATTATGTCTTTTAAATTGAGAGCGTTTTTGATGAATTGCTAGGGATACCAATAGGTTAGAGGGAACCTTCGCCAAATTTTTTTCGCGTTTCGTTAGATTTCGGCTCGCGTCGCCCGGCCCGGTTGGGCTTTCGAGAGTCGGGGCGCGACAGCTCCTATCTAAGGACTTTGGAGATTTGATGGAAAAGATCACTAAAAAGCTCATGAAGTGGGGAGAATGCAGATTGGCGTTTTCGGGAAGACTGATTCTAGTGAAGCATGTCCTCCAATCTATTCCCATTCACACAATGATGGCAACCGACGTCCCGAAGACAGTGTTGAGAAAGATCGGGAAGCTGAGCAGGGCCTTCCTCTGAGAAGGCAAGAGATCGAGAGTGTCTGTGGTGAAGTGGGAAAAGGTATGTGAAGCTAAGGAAGATGGTGGTCTCGGACTACGTGATTTGGTAACATGGCAAAGAGCACTGAGGTTGCAGAGAGTAGCGAAACTTTTTCCTTGGAGGAACTCTTTGTGGAAGAATCTGGTTGTTGCGAAATATAACTGGACATGAGTGCTACCTCCATAAAAGACCAGTAAGAAGTCATCACAGGCCTGGCGGGAGGTATGCAGAGCAATCCCATACATGCGAGAGGATGTAAGTTGGACTCCAGCTATAAAAAGTAAGATCAAGATCCTCAAGGACTGGTGGATGTTTGATTTACCTATATGCATGAAGCCCACTCCCTATAATGTTGATATGGTGACAGATAGAATGAAGGTTGGTAAACTCATAAAAGAGGATGGTTGTTGGAAGGTAAGAGCAGTGAGGAAGATTTTCCCCGAGCCCACGGCAGCACAAATTCTGAGAATTCAAATAGAGAGAGCGGCCGAAGGAGATAAGCTAGTATGGGTTCATGATAGTAAAGGCATAGTAAATTCTAGCTCAGCATACTCTATGCTTTATGAGAAAGGAAGAAGAGCAGTTAATGCAAAGGGAAAGCAGTTTCGATGGCAAAGTGTATGGGGAGGTACTTTTGGCCGGTGCGTTAAAACATTTCTATGAAAATTAATTCATGAAAAGATCCCAACTATGGATGTGCTAGGAAAGATTGGTGCTCATGACTTTCTTCAATGTCCGAGATGTGGTGTTACAGAGGAAACACTTAATCATCTGTTCATGGATTGTCCATTCACACAAGAGGTATGGAAGATAGTATTTAGAAGTGATGAGGAGATAATAGTGAATCACAGATGGAAGGTCTGGAAAGATATCCTGCAGAAATCGAACAGAGATGAGAGGAGCAGAGAAAGAAAATCAAAGATCAGATATACACTATGGATGCTATGGAAATCTCGAAATAAACAGGTGTTTGAAAAGATGCAAGAGAAAGCAGAGGAGGTTGCAAGAAGAAGTTCATGGTTGTCCAAGGAATGGATTAGATCCCAGCAAGTAGGGAGAAAGGAGAAGAGAAAGCTCGCATACCCAGTGATCCAGTGTGATGCCTCCTACGACCCTGTTGGGAAGAAAGGGGGGGTTGGTTTAGCTTGCAGAGATGAACACGACAGACCGATGTGGGCGACGGCAAAGCCGGTAAATATCAAAGGACCGATGGAAGGTGAGATTATAGCAGTAAGGAGAGGTCTAGAGGAAGCCAGGAAAGATGGAACTAGTAGACTAATAATAGAATCAGATTCTAAAGATCTAATCCGGATGCTAAATGATTAGATGAGATGGGAAATAGAATTCAAAATGCACCTCCAACGTATCTGTGCCCTAAGTCCCAGATGGAGGACGTCCTATTTCTGTTTCCCCCAAAGAGGGGAACATAGTAGCTGACAATTTGGCTAGGATGGGTAAAAGTAGTGAAATGGCACTTTGGTGGGCTAAAGAATTGGGTCCCCAAAAGAGCTGGGTTTTATTTTGTAATAGGGGTTGTTGTACACCAGCCTTATGGCTCAATTGATCAAAAAAAAAAAAAAAAAACTTACACAACAAGTAATAAAGTTGTGCAAAAAGAGAATTCATGTCAAAAGATAAAAGAAGTCGGATAAGAAGTACCAGTTACAAGCGAATGAAGTTACATTCTCGTCCTACCATGTGAATAGTGTCATTAATATATAAGAAACATCAAAAGTGATGTTAATATAAAAAAACAACATGAAATATCTCTATTTTACAGATTACTCACAGATAAGAGATAAGACAGGAAAAGTAAATCCTCTCCTCTCAAACAGTTTGGAGCTTGATGCCTATTATTTTCAAGACGAGAGCAGGTACTAATCGTATCGGATGTTCAACCACGTAGTTGAGATTAATTAATTCCATTGAAGAGGTGGGAGCCAGCCCATTCCAATCATCTAATTGTCATGTTCAACGATGCACGCGCGGTGGCCATTTGCTGACCAAGTCAAGTAACAAAATTGCGGGGAGTGAAGAGGAAGGAAGGAAAGGGACGTCCGAGAAGAAACTTCACAAGGAGTCTGCTGGAGGACAGACGTTATGACGACGCTGTTGGACATAACTACAAAAATAGTGAGTGAAAATGATGGCCAGTATCGTGACTTTAATTAAACGAAATATGGGGATGGACTATAATGGCCAACAAAAAGTTGATATTTTACGTACATTTATGAGCATCAAGTCCAACTCAAAGAAAAAGGAGTCAAAATTGGAAACACAAATAGATTATCTGATTATGCCATTCTGAAACGTCTGGAATAATCAAATATGACATTGATTAACGTGCTAGATAATTACGTCTTTTATTTTTATTTTTTTAAGTTGAATCTTTTGCTATGGGTTGGGTGTCATACATACCCATGCAATCACAAAACGATAAGAAGATATTGGACGTGCCAAGTTTTTATTGAATATTTTTTCCATCAAGATAGGAAATTTAAACCAAGACGTCACGCAGGCGATTACAAATGCACCACGTAGATAATAGTATTTGGTAGTCTTAAAAGTCTATAATAAATTAATAGTTAAAACAAACATTAACAGAAAAAAAAAAAAAAAAAAAAAACTTGGCTCGTGCATCGTACCTAAATTCAAAATAAATAAAAAACCATGATAGTGACAAATAACTAAAAGAATTAAAGAATATAAAAAGAATATAACAATTGATATAAAAAAAAAAAGAAAGAAAAGAGAAATAATTAATAGCCGTTTAGACCTCCTCCTGTCCACGGTTTGGGAGCTGCGAACGTGAACGGGCCAACCCACGCGAGGCGAATGGGAGAAAGATATAAAAATGCCAGCCACCAACCATCCATCCATCCTCTCTATTCCCGTCCGCGTCTCCAATTCTCCTCCACTCTCGCAAAAATCCTACCTTTTCTCCACCACCAATCCCTAAATTTAGCCCCATCCCATCGCATCGCCCCCTCTCCTCGCTTCCCTCCTTCCAGGCGGCGGAGATATGTCCCTCCGAAGGGCATTCCTCTCCTCCAAGAAGACCTCCTCCTCCGCCTCCTTGTCGCTGTCTTCTTCGTTCCCGTCGGATCGCGTCTTCGAGGGGCCGCGAGAAGCGCCGGGAGGAGATGTGGAAGAGGAGGAGGAGGAGGGGAGATGGGGGAAGTTGCTGCCGGAGTTGCTAGGGGAGATCGTGCGGCGGCTGGAGGTGAGCGAGGACAAGTGGCCTTCTCGAAAGAGCGTGGTCTCCTGCGCGTGCGTCTGCCGCCGGTGGCATGAGGTCGCCGCCGGAATAGTCCGGCCGCTTCGGGATACCGGCAAGATTACCTTCCCGTCTTCTCTTAAAGAGGTTTTCTTCGCTTTCCTACCTCTAGCTCCTACCCTACCGCTGTCTCTATTTAATTGATCTGCATTTTATTCTATAAACAGGGATGAATTTTTGCGTTGTTAGCGGAAACCTCAATCTCGTGTTATGTTGCTCCTTATTTGATTTGGAGAAAAGTTCTCAATTTTTCGCTTGTGCTTGTTTTTCCGAGATCTTCTGTTTTTTCTTGATATACTAAAGTTTTTGTTCTACGAATTGCAAGACTTATTTGGTGTTATCTTGTGCGAAATGCAGCCAGGGCCAAGGGGTCTTCCAATCCAGTGCTTTATCAAGAGAAACAAGAGGACATCGACGTTTTATCTCTATCTCAGCTTGACGCCAAGTGAGTAGAACTGTAGAAAGCTAATTGAAACGAAAAATGAAGACGAGATTTTCCATTAGAGATTTCTTGGCATCTCTTATTTTCTATTGTTGGTAGTAGTTTGGAAGTTTGACCGATAGGTGGCCAAGGTTGGCTTTAGTGGAAGTGCTGGTTCCAGTTTTAGAGCGAAAGGTTTGAATTTTGAGTGTTTGAGCCTTGACCTGGACTTTTTCATGTGCTTACTAAGTTGGCTGAGCATCCTGTCAGAACTTCTGATGAGAAAGTCAAAAGTTTGGTTGTGGCTTATAATGCTTTCGATTATGATGCAGTTGATTCCTTATAATTTTCGTTCGCTATGCTCTCAGGCTTTGGTGCCGTACAATGATTCCCATTTCTGGACAGACATTAGAGGGGTTAGAAATTAGAATAAATAAGTAGCTAGATGATTCATGAAGCAATTAAGCACTTCAAGCATATTGATTTTGTTGAACTTGTTTAGCAAATGAAAACGAGCTAATTAATCTTCATATATGAGAGTTTAATGATTTTGATTTGAATTACCTTTGCTTTTTTTGGCTGAAGAAATAAATGGTGACCAGAAGAACTTGAAGTTCTTGCATTACATATTTATTATTCTCATGTTTGTAGTAAACATGTTATTATGTTGCTGTCATCAAGCTGTTTAGTGCATCATTTAGTCGAGATATGTGAATTGCATAATACCTGCAGAGGGCAAGTTTTTAGCTATAAGCTAGAACTTGTCAATTAATCCTTTGGGGTTTGAAAGACTACATCTAGGAATAAGCTGTTGACTACTTCTATTGCTATTGTTTCTATAAATATTCAAGCTTGCACACCTTGGACACCTCATCCTCTTTTACCTACTACGGTAACTTCTTCACCATGTCCACTCAAAAGGGAATTCTTATTGATGACTATGATCTGCAAATTTGTTTCTTGGAGCCTCATAGCAATTATCTTGATTTGTTTTCCTTCTTTTCTTATCATCACCATAACGATACTCTGGTTCCATATTAAGTTTATGTTTCGAGCTTTGTCTCTAGAGGTGAGTTTGGAATTTGACTTGGTGATTGCAGTTTTTATGCATCAAGTATTGGGTCAATCTTATCATATTCTACTCAGTTGTCTATCAAGCATATTACTCAATTGTATCGGACCACGTGGTCAAGAGGCTGCAACATATCGACGACCCATTAAGCATGCCTACATAACCTTGAAATCTGAATCTGTCCAACTTGGAACTTGACTGGACCATGTTTCTTCGCATTTGTTAATCACATTTTTATTTTCCTGTTCTCGCTGGTTCTTATGCACATTCAGAGTTTCTTTGCAACCTTTTGTCGCTTTGCTGCTTCTTGGGGAGAATTTATCCCTCTGTTGTGTAGAGTGACATAGGCAACGATACATTTTATCCTTATGTTAGAGATGTACAAATTGATTTACTTGAAGTCCTTGCTGATTGACGTCCTTCCTCTTGAGCCATGGATTTTTTTCTGTTTTGGAGCCTTAGCTAAAACATATCTAGGTATGTAGGGACGAGGGATTGAGATAGAAGGCATGCTTAAGCATTTTTTGCGGACATGTAGCCTCCCATGCTTTTGGGCTGGCCACTACGTTGTTTCCTTTTGAATAATGTAGCTTAGCCTCAAGTCTCAATGTATATGTATACAAAAAGAATTAGATTCTTTAGAGTTAATGGATTCTGGCTCATATGACTCGCTCTTGCAGCATTTATGGACAATGGGAAGTTTCTTCTAGCAGCTCGAAGGGTTAGGCATGGCACTCGTACTGAGTATGTCATTTCACTTGATGCTGATGACCTCTCTCAAAGGAGCAATGCATATATGGGAAAGTTGAGGTGAGTGTTTGGCTCTGAATTCATTCTTGATGCACTTAAGCATCTGCTATTTAGAATTTATTTGCTTAAAGAAGAGTAATTGTCTATGCTTTCTTATCAGAATGTGGAAAGATATATGCATCTGAACATATTTGCTATGTAGTTATGCTTGATGTCAAGCCAAACATAAGCTTGATCTTTAACAAAGTGCTTGAATCGAGGACATAATTCGGCAAGTCTTTAATGATTGACCAGCATGATAGTTGATGCTGCATAAATATTAAGCCTTTTGGATTCCATAGGCTGTCAATAATAGCTTAACGGCATAAAGGGAAATTTATCATGGATAAATCACATTTCAAGAAACTAACTGGTACTGGTGATTGGTAGGTTGATCATGGCATGAAACTGGAAATAAGTCGTGCTAAATGAAATGGGAACTTCTTGGAACTTTATGCCAATAACAATCAGCAGGTTTTAAATATTGCAAGTCCATGCAAAACGACCTGCTTCTGTAGGATCTGCTGTCTATTGTTGTCAAGGTAATTGCTATCTGCTTCTAAATGCAACAAGTTGTTCTTTTGCAGGGCTGATTTTATGGGAACAAATTTTACCGTCTACGATAGCCGACCACCGCACTGTGGTGCAAAGGCGTCAAGTGGCCGAGCATCCCGCCGTTTCCCAAGCAAGCAAATCAGCCCACAGATCCCAGCTAGCAATTTCGAGATCGGTCAAGTCTCCTACAAGTTCAACCTTCTCAAATCCAGGGGACCAAGAAGAATGCAATGCGCAATGCAGTGGCGCCCTCCATCAGATGACACCACTAATCAAGAATCTCATAGTAAACCAAAGGTAAATGATGACCATACAGGAACAGATCCCAGAACCATTGTCCTGAAGAACCAAGCTCCACGATGGCACGAACACCTACAATGCTGGTGTCTGAATTTCCATGGTCGAGTAACAGTGGCTTCAGTAAAGAATTTTCAGTTGGTAGCATCAGTGGATCCCAGCCAGCCCGGGGGAGTAGGGGACGAAGAGACGGTGCTGCTCCAATTCGGCAAGGTTGGAGATGACATGTTTACCATGGACTATCGGCAGCCGCTCTCTGCATTCCAAGCATTTGCCATTTGTCTCACTAGCTTTGGTACTAAATTCGCCTGTGAATAAGTTAACCATATCACTCTTTTACCCTGTGTAAAAATATTTCCCCTACTGACGATTTTGAGTAGCTGCCACTGAATTGCATGGCCTTGTCATTAAAGAAATGCATCTCCACAGTCATCACCAAATTTGGTCTTTTTAATACTTTCTTACGAGAAGGAAATTAGAAGAGAAACGACGATGGTAACCAGCATTAAATGATCTTTTAACCGCTCAAAAAAGGGAAAATAGTTTGACAACGTGAAGACTTGCATAAAAAGATCCATGGTTAAACCAATAAGCAGACCAAATTAACATGTAGCGGTGGAAAAACACAAAGTTAAAGATACGAACGCGTACACACGCTGTAGGGGTCCACAGAGTTAGGAACACCCTATCAACAAACACACTGATGCATTTGCGCTTTATAGCTGCATAGCACCACAGAGCCACTTACAACATATTTCACGCTTTCTTAAAGGGGGGCTGCTCCTCTCTCTTTCAAACTATAGCAAAGTGACCACTACTTTTTACCCCGCAGTTTCACTCCAAGAACTCGTTCCAACTTAATTAGTATCTGTTGATTTGGAATGGCCTTTCCTGACTCGTACTCTTGTATCACTTGGGGCTTCTCATTAATCAGCTAATACACAGAGAATAATTTAGGAGTGAGGGGGGAAGAAACAATACATGAAAATATGAGAAAGGGGGGAGAATGAAGAATATACCTGTGCAAGTTGGGACTGAGTAAATTTCTTATCCATTCTAGCTTGCATAATATTCTTCTTCAGCTCAGTTGGCACTCGTTCATCTAGTTCAAAAAGGACCAGATGAGCGAAGGGACAAAATCAATGGCAATCATCAAAGATTCTATTTCATAGTTCCCAGCAAATGACTATTGGATTCCCTTAAAGCAGCATAATGGCACATACAGAAACTAATAAGACCGTTTTATCACCTTTTAAAAGAAAGTGGAGGCTATTCAATATTAATCAAATAGCATTATTTCTCAGCCGGACATGTTACTCCGGGAAGCACATTCAAACTGAACCCTGATAGCAACCAGTGCTGCTCAAATGAATAGCTCTAAAATACAGCTTCAGACTATTATACATCTACTGGTTCATGTCATTTCTACAATACACCAATATCCTATTCATAGAGTCAAAACCTACTAGCACCATAAGTGCTTTCACTTCAAAAGGAGACCAGGTCGTCAGACATTCCAGAGAGAAAATTCAGACAACAACCATCACCTGAATTGCTCGTATTGGAAGCAATTAGCATATTACTTTAGGTGGGAGTTGATCACATGCACAAAATTTGTGGCTTAGGACTTTATTAAGGAGAATATTTGTCAAGGAGAATGCAACATAAGGTGACTAGTTCTATGGAAGAAGCATTTTACATAACCACCAAAAGCACAAAAAAACAGAGAGCAAGGAGTCCAGAGAGAATTTCCATCTTGTATCTTTCTAACCAACCATGACCCACTTTAGTACACAATGGCCATAAACTAATTGATCCCCTTATCTTCAGCCACTAGTGTAAGGCGCATCACTGTTCCAATCAATCAGTGATGGCAAACTTAGCTCTTTTTTTTTACCTATGGTATATGAAGCCAACACAATTCACAATATTGTCCAAACCCGAAAAGATATTAACGTCTTTTGCACCTTCCTTGGGTATGCTTATATTCCTAAAGGGCTTTCTATGTTCATTTACCTTAAACAGAACTTAGTAAGACATAAATCCATAAGAGTGATAAAGCAAAAACAGGTCAAAAGTTGATCCACAATCTCACAAATAGATGACAGGTAGGACAAAAGACAACATCAAGATAATCAACAGAAAGCACAGATTAAGATGGAAGTGCTCACGAGTAAGATTCTCTGTTTCTTCATCAAGCTTTCTAGTGTTCAATGATGTGCTGCTAGAAGCAGCCTTGTTTGAACCAGCATTAGCTGTAAAATCAACAGAAAAGAAATGAGTTGAAAGAAGCAGAAAACAGAAAAACATGACTACCAGTCCAGCAATTACAAACTTATGTCTATCTTAAAGCGCTATCAGGCTCCATACAGAGATATTCATAGACACGTTAATCACAGAAATTGGAGCAAATCCTCCAACAAAAATCCATCAGAAAGTAAAAGTAAAAATATGTGGCGTAAATCTACTAACAGCAATCCATTCAATATATCCTACAAAAGTAAGCACCTCAATTTCATAATAAGAACAACAAATTAGAAGTGATAAACGATGATGGGATTTTGAATCAATTTGGAGGCCTTCAGCCGAGTAGCAGTCTTCACATAGGAAAGAGATTTTGACTCTTCATGTCTCTGGCTCCCCCCAAGTAACTTTTTCCACTGTTCAATGAATGAGCAGCTTAGGTTGGCAAGGTCTTATATATGGATGCCGCAAGCATTCACTTAAATAAGGAGGATTATGTCAAAATTTTGTAAAACATGAAGCTACAAAGACAAAATGATATACATTACAAAACAATTCGGACTGAATACTTAAGCTATGAACAAAGGCCAAAATTTGAGCCAGAGAAGTTGTTCATTAAACTATATTAAGTGCACAAGGAGATTAGCATAAAAATAATAATATCAAAAGCAAGCACCAAATCGAGGGTGCACCCCTTCAATTGATATTTTCGTTGCCAGCATGAGGATTTTAGTGCCCACACTCTAACAAGGTGTCACATTTAAGCCTCAAAAGTTGCAGCCTCCTATAACAGATGCAGCATTCAGACTCAACCAATGGCTTAATGGCCGACCTTTGGGATACAGAATCTAGGGCTGAAGGCTAAAAGTTGCAGAAAGCAACACCAAAGGAGAAAATTCCAAACAGCAGCATAATCGTATCAGGAAGTCCCCAATGCAGACAACCAAATATACCATAATGCACAGTACAGTAGTGGGTGATAAGCCAACTCTATTAGCCAAATAAGTGCTTCTTCCTTCAAAATGTCTCTTCACTGCCTTTTTCAAGTTAAGTGCGACACATTATTGATATCACAAACCATTCTTCTGTGATAGACTAATTAAGCATCAAGCTGTGTGCACAATAGTGAAGTTCTTGAAAATTTTTAAACTTAATCCTATTCCTCTCTTTATAGCTTATAATTTCATATCCGTTACCAAATTACATGTCAGAACGTAGAATTGCTCGCAGAAATCAATGTGTTAATCCACAACAAGTCAAAGAGCACGGCTTCCACAGGAAACTTGCTTACCTTGGCAATTATAAGCCGCAAAGAGCACATTATAAAACAGACACAATTCATGTCAGTAAGCTTAGCTTTAGCTTTCATCGACTTTAAAATTCCAAAAACTTTGCATCTACAATCCATACCCTTACCACGGCGGTCCAAGCTAGTATTCAACTAAATTGTCTACTTCTCAACGTTATGACCCTGTGAAGGACATATCAAACAGATATCCACAAGTCTTTATTCTTTTGGATAATACAATTAACAGAAAAAGATCAAGGTCAAAAGAAGTGATTCGACCAGTCACAACGATCGCACTTCTCTCCGCGGATATTGCGGATTCGAGAGGGAAGAAACCAAGACAAACGCGATCCTCCTCAGACTCTAGGGACGATTCGAAAGGCAATATCATCTCGTATCAAATCCCCAGACAAAAAACAAGCAAAGTGAAAACCCTATGATCAACGATCCAAAGCTGGAGGAAAACAACAGATCGAGATGGGGGATTAAGAGGTTACACTTCTTGACGGTCTCGATATCGGCGCCGCTACGCCTGGCGGCGTTGACGGCCTTCTCGTCCTTCTTGGCGGCGGCAGTGGGCGCCTTCTTGCGGATCACCATCGGCTCCCAGTCCTGCGTGATCGGCCCGATCCCAGACATCTTCTCTTCTTTAGATTCCTCTCGAGCGCTTGCTAGGGTTTCAAAAGATAGGAAGGAGAGGAGGGTTTGGATGCGATGCAAAAGAAGCAGAGGCGCTTGTATGAGAGACAGACAGATGGTTTATCTTATGGTCTTTTATTCTTTTCTTTTTTTTCGAGATTTATGTGGTGAATCCCGTCACCGGTAGTTGTCCTTTAGAAACCCGTCTCCATACGTGGCAAAAGCACACCCGTCCACGGAGTAAGAGTCGGTCGTTCGCGAATCGCGATGTATGCGCACACATCTGGCGTGCGGGCGTGGGGATGGAGTTTCGAGGTAGTTTGGATTGGGTTGGACTTGATTGATTTGGAAGGGTGGGCCCGATCCAGATTTCGTGGGTAAATGTTGCAGTGCATTGAGCCGGTGACGGGTTTAGAAGGAGTTGTTTGTCGCCGGGGTCCTCCGTTCTCTCATCTCCTTTATGTCGACGACTATTTACTTGTCATTCGGGCTATCATCAATGAGACGCAGAAGGCAACCAACATCCTTAGTATCTTCAAGGAGCTGGCTGGTTTTGAGGTGAATAATTCCAAGTCTATTATTAAGTTCTCTCCGTCTACTCCGGCAGCGTCTCGTCATGATATCTCTAACTTATTAAGGCTGGTCGAAACTAAAGATTGGATCACCTATCTTGGTGTTCCAGTTGGTGCCGGAAGGCTAAACCTCTCGGCCTTTAATGCTCTTGTTGAGAAGGTGCAAGTTCGACTTGGTCGTTGGAATGCAGTCAAGCTTGCAGAGGCAGGGAGGGCTACCTTAATCACTTCAGTTCTACAAGCAGTTGTAGTCCATACTATGACTGCGTCTCATGTACCATCTTCTATCCTCAACAGCCTTGATTTTCTTTGTCGAGATTTCTTATGGGGAGGTAAAAAAGGCGGTTTCTCTTGTGTTGCTTGGGAGAAGGTATGCAGGCCTAAGGAACTAGGCGGTTTGGGCTTTAGAAGGTTGGGTGAATGGCAAAGGGCACTCAGGATGAAGCGGGCAGCCGATCTCTTCCTTGGTGGGGATTCTATTTATTCTCGTTTGGTCAGATCAAAATATATTTGGCATGATCACCTGCCTGAGAAAATCCCAGGAAACTATTCCTACATGTGGAGGAAGGTTTGCCATGCGGCGGGTGACTTGCGACTCGGGATTAGATGGGCACCGGCACAGTAGAGTAGAGTACACATCATGCGAGACTGCTGGGTCTTGGATATGCCATTATTGAAATATCCGAGTTTCTTTGCTGCTGACCCCTTTTTGGAGGATGCAAGGGTTGGTGACTTGATGAACGAAAGAGGTGAATGGGATACATGGTCAGTTAGGAGACTCTTTCATCCTAGCTTAGCAGAGACCATTCTTCAAATGCCTATTGCAGAGGAGGAGAGGAGAGACAAAGCAGAGTGGATGTGTAGCAAGAACGGTGATATTACTGCATCAGCGACATATCTTTGGTTGGTGCAGAGGCTGAGGTGGAGTTCACATGACGATGCTGGTTGGGTCAGCCTTTGGAAGACCCAAGTTGGACCAAGGGTGAAGCAGTTTTTGTGGCACCTTTTTCACAACAGGGTGCATGTTCTTGATTCCCTTTGGCGAGTAGGCGCAACATCGGATCGTGACTGCCCAAGATGCTTGAGAGTACCTGAGACTATCCAACATATATTTTTTGAATGTACTTTTGCTTGTGATGTATGGTCGCAGGTGGGGGTACTGGCTGGTTTAAACATCTCGTGTTTTAGCGTAGATCGCTGCTGGGATTTAATGACCTTGTCCTCTTCCAGTTTGAGCTCTTCTAAAAGGAAAATTGTTATTGGCTATTCAATTTGGTGGATTTGGAAGTCTAAGAATCGGCTCTTATTTAAGGATGAAAGGGCTGATGCTTCCAAGCTAGCATGGCACATTTTTAGACAATGTAAAGAGTTTTGGGCTGCAAGAGGGAATGATTTCCAGGGAGACAGAGCATGGCATAGAGCTGTTGGAACTGACGCGCAGGGGAGTCCAATTGCAATCTTTATCCGTTCAGATGTGGCTTTTCTTCTTGGTCAAGATGATTGCGGTATTGGTGTTGCATGTTTTGATCAAAGAGGCGATTGTATTTGGTTTTGGTCTGGGGTAGAGCGAGCCTCTTCGGCAATTGAAGCGGAGCTTTTGGCTATTAAGGCGGCTATCAAAGTCGCAAAGGACCATGGCTTACGTGATATTGTTTTGGAGTCAGACTCTAAGATGGCGATTGGATACATAAATGGATCTCTTGCTTGGCCGAGGGAACTTGAGAGTACTCTCAATTCAATTTGGTGGGAAGCGATCCATTCCAGACGATCAGTTTTCTCTCACATTCCTAGGAGCTTGAATGGTGTCGCGGATGGTTTGGCAAGGAGGGCTCTTGTTTCGTTTGTTTCTCCCCTAGTTGGGGTGTAACCGTTTTCTTGTTTTTGTTCTATAGTTACTTGTTTATAGGATTATTAGCCTTCGGGCTTATCTAATCAAAAAAAAAAAAAAGCTTGAGTTTGATGTTTGAGACTTTCAAGTTTGGAAAACTAATATTAGTCGTTTATCAAAATTCAATCTTTCTGCTGTCATTCGGTTTCATTTTGAAGTCCATAAGTGCATGACAAACCCTCTTGGCAAAAAATGCTCCAGTTATTCATAAAATACTCCGGGAGGGTGAGCGACTGGTTGGTTGCAAAAACCTGACCAAATTCTGAAATAGCCTTTCTCAGTGGCAAGAAATGTGACCGAGAGTGACAACCATCACTTACCATCCACCGCCACTTCCCCCTTTTTACTTTCCATTAAAAATAAAAAATAAAAAAGTGAAGGCTACCTCTCCTCTTTGTCACATGTCAAACTTTCTACTCTTCACTTTTCTTGCCTAACCAAACATCCGCTTGCTTTATAGGAGATGGCTAATAAGGAAAGTGAGACTCGCTTCCCCTTCAACCAGACATGCCCTAATGTAACTCTTTTCTTGAATTTAGAGTCAAGAGACCTTTTGTACCCGTTCGTGGTTTACCACATATAAGGGTCGTCCTGTTCTTCAGAATAACGCCTCGAAATAAAAAAATAGTTTTTCTGTTTAGAAGAAATCCAACTACTTAGATTACTTTGCAACGTGAATCCCCCCATCTGTAGAGTAAAAAGACACAAAAGATTTTGTCTCAATTAATCCTTAGGATAGACAGTTGGAAAGAAACATAAGAAAATGTAGCAACAGCTCCATGACCATTTTTGAATCAATTAATTCAGTTTGCAACCCAAAATTGTGCTCTCAATGAACACGGTATCTAAAATAGCTAGATTATCTACATTAGCATCCAAATTTAGCACCTACTCAACCCTATGCAAATGCGAGAGTGCCAAAAAACCAAAAAGATAAGCAAACGGCAAACCACCAGGCCGTAAACTTGTCTTACTCCTTACTGTGTTACCTATCAGCCACTAGATCCATCATTTAACACAAGGAATCCATCTGTCCAGCATCAATCGTCTTCAGTTGGATCATCCTGCGACAAAAAGATGCAACCTTTAGATATTTTCCGGTCTATCAGCAATAAACCTAATCGCAATTACAATTAAGAGTGCACTGGCCTAATTTAGGAAAATGAATGACATGAGTGTTCAGAGGCTGAATTTCCCGAAAAATATACATATAGACACTGCTGTCATATTTGCAAACAGAAAGCAGAGACATTATGTCCACTACACACAGCATTTGACACAAGATGCAAATTAATCTGAATCAAATCATTCGACATGGATTCCCATATAAGCTCTAAATCTTCTCCATTTCCACACATAAGATACGAGTAGAATGAAAAAAATCCCAATCCAGGGCGTCTACATGCACTTGAACTAGGAATGACAAACACATGAAGGTTAAAACTTACTGATTGAACTCCGATCATGCTGGCCTCTCTACCTTCCATGGTTTGTATCAGCTGCTAGTTGCACACCGGCTTGGCCAGTCATATCCTGTGAGTTATGCTTAGCATCATGAGATAAAGAAGGATAGTGCAAAGGAGCCGAACTGACACTAGATCTGGAAAGAAAGTAGTTAATAGGAGTTGGCGAGTGTTAAACATGGATATTACGTTGTATACTTACATCCTGTGGGCTACTGATTTCCATATCTACACTGCAATCCTCTACATTCCCACTAACAGTACCCACAATCTCAATTAAATCCTTGTGGAGGACTTCTTTCTCATTGATGACACCTTCTTTCTGAGGACTCAGAGCCTGTCAAAAAAATCAACAAGAAAAGGAACTAAAACATAAGAATCACATTAAAAGAGCAAATGCCTTCAACATCATACAGGAAATGAAACCAAACTCCAATCAACATCACACAACTCACGAAGAATAAAAACTTCTTTCATTGATCACCGAAATAAAAACGTATTTAAAACACAAAAGGACCTAAGCAAAAGGCTCTGTTCTAATTAGAATAACCAACATATCCAACTCAGGCAACATCTGCCATTGTCACACATCTAGCCAGTTCTTCTCTAGTATCAACAAAACTTCGAGAGACTGCTGGTAAAGCCCTCAATATTCCTAACTTCAACATGCACCCACGAGGTCCTCTTCGTGCTTCTTCGGAACTGCGTCAGGATCTCTTAAGGGCATCGTGCGTATCCCCAATGAATCATACAAAATTTTTTAAGCAACCTTGACGGAATCTACACCACATCAAACTAATACCCATCTAAATTGCACGAAGTGAGAAATCTAAGAGAGACACCTGACAAAGAGATGACCTAATATGAGTCCCTGATAACAAACAAGAGACCAAGTGAGAACCAGAATAATTCAAATGATTGCCCAAGAAAAGTTCACCTGCTGATTGGAAGCACTGGCCAACGACTGGCCGAGGGACTCTCGGGAATCGAGAACGATGTTCGGGAACCTATCAATATCCCAGCCAAGAACGCGGCACACCACTCTCGCCAATGCTCGGTGCGCCTCCCGCCTCTTTGTTCTCGCGATCGCCATTGTATGCTGCACCAGTCCAACGCAGCTCCCGAACCGCTTCCACGCCTTCACCCCAATCCCGCTGCACACCAAACAACTAAACTCCCCCCTCTCCCCGTTCCTCTCATAGTACCCCCTCAGCTCGCTATCCCTCTCGAACAAACCCAAGAAGAATTCAAACGCCTTCGACCCCCCCTCGTCCTCCTCCATCCCATCATCCTCGTCGTCGTCGGAGGTGCAATTAATCGAGAAGAAGTTCTTAGAGGCCTTGATGGCCTCGTGTTGCGCCTGATCCGCCTCGGATGGGGGAGCTCGAGGCAGAGGCTCGACGGGCTTAGGTCGCATTGGCTCGCCCCACCCGGCGTCCGGGTCCCTCGGAATCGGCGGCGGAGGGCACGGCCACTCGATCTCGAGGCCACCGGACGGCGAGGGATCGCCAGCGTGGTGGTTATCCTTCTCCTTCTTATCTCCGCGCTTCTTGAACCGCTTATCCTGCTTCAAAGAGAGGGGTTTAGGGGGGTGGCGGGGAGGGCGGTTAGAGCTAGGGTTGCGAGGGGGGCCGAGGCGCCACAGGTTGTGGAGGTGGAGGACCTCATCGATCTGGAGGCGTTCGAAGGCCGGGGTGAGGTAATGGCCATCCATAGCCGCGGTGGGATGAGAGAAGCGGGGACGACGGGGGCTTGGATCGCCAGCGAGTGGCCGCTCAAATGCAGAGGGAGCACGTGGATGCCGGGTGACGTCGGTCGGCGGTCGGTTGGATAAATAACAGGGACTTCATTTATGCGTTCAACATTTTATTTAGGCCGAATAACACTTTGTTGCCGTGAAGTTTTCAGGATTTGTAGTTTACTATTCTTATTTTTTAAAATCATATAAAAGTGTATTTAATTTTCAAAATTATGCAGTTTAATACCACTATTCTAACGTCGTTACGAAGTCGACGTTAAATCAATCAATTTCATCAATTTTGATCTTTTTTTTTTGTTTTCTCAGGATTTGCTGACGTGAGAAAAGAGAGACCTCCGGAGATTCATCAATTTTGATTTTTTTATTTATTATTTTGACTAGTTTTTTTGATAAATTTGCTGACGTGATTAAAAAAAAAGTCAAAATTAAGCCCTCAGCCTCCCCAGCTTCTCATCCACCTCCTCCACCATCCCTCCCCCCCACCCCCACCGCCGCTTCGACCCCCACTGGTCAGCCCTCCGTGCCGCCGCCAACCTCTCCCCGGATGGCAACCTCCACCTCCGCCACCTTGGCTCCGGCCACCTCGCTTGCGTCTTCCATTGCCGCCTCTGAGGCCTGGAGCACCCGACCTAGGACTTCGCGCTCAAGGTTATCGACCTCGACGCCGCCGCCGCCAAGGACCCCAACCTCGCCCGCGTCTTCCATTGCCGCCCCGGAGGCCTGGAGCACCCGACTTAGGACTTCGCGCTCAAGGTCATTGACCTCGACGCCGCCGCCAAGGACCCCAACCTCGCCCGCGTCTTCCATTGCAGCCTCCAAGGCCTAGAGCACCCGACCTTGGACTTCGCGCTCAAGGTCATCGACCTTGACGTCGCTGCCGCCAAGGACCCCAACCTCGCCCACGTCCGCTCCGAGGGCGCGACGCTCGCCGCCCTTGACCACCCTTTCCTTCCCACTCTATACGCTCGCCTTGATGCTTCGCCTGCTTCCTTATAGACTACTGCTCCGGCGGCGACCTTCACGCCCTCCTCCGACGCCACCCGGGCCATCGCCTTCCCATCCGCGCCGCCCGTTTCTACGCCGCCGAGGTGCTTCTCGCATTGGAGTACCTCCATGCGCTCGGGTTCGTATACCGAGATCTTAAGCCGGAGAACGTTCTTCTCCGGGGCGACGGCCACGTCATGCTCTCGAAATTCGACCTCTCCTTCCAATCAGACGTCGCCCCCCTCCCTTCGCCGGCGACAAACTAAGAAGCCTCGCCACCAACACTACCACCGTCGACGACGATCTCTCTTGCTTATTACCACATAAGGGCTCCGTTGGACGCCGGATCTCCATCTCCGGCTGGTGCTCTCTCTCTCCCTCCCGTATCTCTCTCTCTCTCTCACTCCCCACGTCAGCAAAAACCAGTCAAAATTGAGTACAGTGACCAATTTGCCGTTAAAATGTGTAACAGCGTCGGATGATATGTTTATACTGCACTATTATGTAACTTGGAGTATTTTTTGATAATTTTGAAAGTACGTGGTACTAAACTGCAAAACAGGGAAACTATAGGGTACCGAACTGCTTTTTGGCCTTTTATTTAGGATCTTACAAAACAATCTTTAATGTTTGAATAACTTTTACTTTATCCAACATATAAATTTATCATATTCTCAATTCAAATGGACCCTAAATATACACCCAACCCCGATAAAATATTTTCAAGTCAATTTCGATTAGATTAGAATAGGTAAAACCAAATCCAACTTTGGTGGATGAGTTCCAGCCCTTCCCGGTGTTTGGTTGTCGTAATTCTGGATAAACAAATATTTTCTAGAAAAACATGATCCATTATTATCTCTTACACATAGCATAATGGTTAGAAGTTACATGGTTATAAGTTAACCATTATGTTATTATATCTGGAGCCTCGTAATTCTGGATAAACAAATATTTTCTAGAAAAACATGATTCATTATTATCTCTTACACATAGCATAATGGTTAGAAGTTATATGGTTATAAGTTAACCATTATGTTATCATATTTGGAGCCTACATGAATGGGTTATCCTATGTGAAGGGTCATGTATGATAAAATAGATGGGGGAAGGGGGAAGTTAGTGGGAGAAGAGGGGTTAGTGGGGAGTTACTATGGGAGGAGGAGAGAGAAGAGAGGCGCTGAGTGGTGACCCTGCCAGGTGGTAGGGGAAAGAGAGGATGGGCGGCCTGATGTAATCATTGTCTCTTATAGATTTATATCTAACAATGGATTTATATGGGCGTGGGCGTATGAGATTATGCTAGGTTAATTTCGCACGCGAGAGACAGAGATACAGAAGAGGAGAGGTGGATGGCGGAGCTAGTCGGGGAGTGTCGGTTGCTTGGTCACGATCGAGAGGGCGAAGGGAAGGGAAGGGTGAGGAGAACGTTTGCTTGGTCAAATGACAAATTCCTTTAATATTTTTCATAAAAATAATCACATTAGCATATACAAGAATATTTATTCAATTAGATGGGGATTTTTTACATATGAAATTCACTGATTTTCTAAAACCCATTATCCGGACCACTATGTCCATGGCCAGGTTAGCGGGAATCTTATAAAATATTAACATGTTACTTATAAATATGGAGATTTCTTGTGTTTTGATAATGATTACTTTCCTTAGAAAGATATTCATCGTAATATATAGGGAATACCTATTGGCAGGGCCAAGGATTGCCATGCCGGAGGCAAGCGTCGTGCCAGCCTCCGGCCGGCTCAAGACTTGCCGCCAGCACCAGCAGTGTGAGGACCCGTACCTCCAATCTGGTCCGACCGCGTTAGGTCGAGGGTCTGAGTTTGTGGTTTGGCTCGGTTGGCCTTGAGGTGCGATCGGTTGACCGCATCGCTGATTTTGACCCCAGTGGCATTTTGATAAATATGCTCCATGGTGGTCAGTTTCACACCCGCGTTGCACACATGGCCTTTGATTGATGTATGTGTTTGATTAGAACCTTTAGGGCGCTTTCGATCGGAAGATTGGAGCTCGATCGGGAGAGATCGAATCGGACGGCTGCGATGGATTCAAGCTTTCTATTTAAGCCTTCCTTCTCCCTTTCTTTCTTTCCTTCTTCTTCTCCTGCGCTCTCTCTTCTCTCTCTCTCCTGCGGCTGAGCTAGGGTATGGAGGTGCGGCTTTCGAGGAGCGGCTTCCGGCGATCGGACTTGGGGGATGCGTGGAGGAGCAGCCCTATCTCTTCAAGTAGGTGTTTCTACCTCGATCTTTGGATCGGGTTCTCCTAGGATAGGTTTAATGCCTTTTCGCTGTAGGAGTACTTGTTAGAATGTTGTGTAGTTCATTGTGCATGTGTTATAGATGATTTGAAGTACTCCTACCTCACGATTTTCGTATTCTAACGGTTGGTTTTCGTATTATCGCCGTTTTATCGGTTTTCGGCCGTTTTGACCTAAATTGGAGATTTAACCGTCAAAATCGTGTTTTGATCATACCATTGGCTTCCCCATCTGCTTTTATGCATGCTTGCAAAGTTTCATCAACTTCCAACTTGAATTGATCATCGAAATCCAAGAAAATGGATTTCGGCACTGTTTTGATGAACTGTGCCTAAGGCTCGACGGTCGACCGGTGCATCGACCGTCAAGTGTTGTTTTACTCTTCCTGGGCCTGACAGTCGACCGTCGGATCGACCGTCGGGCTCTGTCGGGATTTTGGACTCCCACGGTCGATGGATGGATCGACCGCGGGATCTTCTCCTTTTCGCCATTTACCTGACGGTCGACCGTCGGGTCGACTGTCGCATCGACCGTCAGGCGCTGTTTGGTTTTGGGCTTCACAGGGTCGATGGGTAGATCGACCGTCGCCCTTGGTTTTCTTCGCCTTGGTCTCACGGTCGATCTCCGGATCGACCGTGACATCGTCCGTGGGCTCACGGTCGATCCCCGGATCGACCGTGACATCGTCCGTGGGCTCACGGTCGATCCCCGGATCGACCGTGACATCGTCCGTGGGCTCACGGTCGATCCCCGGATCGACCGTGACATCGTCCGCGAGCCCTTGAACTTAGTTTTCTGGCTTTTCTTGGATGGATTTGATTTGTGATTGATCTTTAAACATGTTGGAAAGTTCACAAGTGGATTTTGTAGAGTTTTCAATGGATTTCTATCGAGTTTGAGGATCGATTCGAGTAATTTCCGTTTTGGGCAAATCTTTGGTTTTGGATTGCATTTAATACATGTTTGATTGTAGTTAACTGCTTAATGGATTGCCTAACCATTAGCTAGCTAAGAGTGCTAGTCAATGTGGAATTGTGGAACCTTAGCATCTTGCCGGCGAGTGCCGAGGGCTATTGTATAAATGTGGCCAGTTACCTGCGGGGTAACTGTGGAACCTTAGTCTGTCAGGTGCAAGAGAGCACTGAAGACTATTGTATATCTGTACTTAATGCTTTGCTCAGATCTTTGTGTGGTTAGCATAGTCTATCTGTATGTGAGGCCTTTGCTATGCTTACCCTTTGGCTAGCTGTAAGCTATGCCTAGCCCTGTGTAATTGATGATATCTTGTTGCATGCTTATATATTGTTATCTGTGCCTGAGCATTGCATGCATCTTGTTTGCATTAGAGGCATCTGAGGTTAGGCGGGCGATGGTTTGGGTCGCCGATCCGAGGCTCTCGGGTAGCTCGGATCTAGCCTTAGGACCGTGGCTGGGTAGTCAGGTTTAGGGTGTGATTGTATGATCAAATCTCATGTGTTGAGGATTATGCGATAGTTGACTCTGATCAATGTTTGAGGTTTAGAGGTCGTATTGGTCTCCCAAGGCCAAGTGCTAAGGATGGTTGCCGGTGCCCCTGACATGGTCCCCAGGCAGTGGCTTCCTGCTGGGTAAGGGTGATCCTACTGGTTCTGGTTCTCTGTTTCCTCCCAACGTGTTTGGAGAATGTGTCCCAGCGTGGTCGATTGAGAAGAGTAGGATCCTTGGGTTAGTCGGCAAAGGTTGTGGAACCCCGTGACATTCCTTAGACTTGAGCGGCGAGACAACACTGTTGTTGTTTTCCTCCCTTCAGTGTGCCGTAGAGTAGAACCCTACTGAGCTTATTGCTCACTCCTACCCGGGCTGCGTTTGCAGTTGCAGGCGCCAATTCTTCTTCAGTAGAGCCGGCGGATCAGCTTTGGTGGCGCGACTACATCCAGAGGTGCTTGAGGTTGCTGGAGGATTATCTGTTGTACTTTTGACAGATTTTGTAAATTATGTACGTATTTGAGGAATTCTGGGATTACTGTATAATATTCTTTCATTGGAAGATTTGTATCAAATATTGAATAGTACAACTGATGTTATATGAATTGAATTTCTGTTTCACCTCTGGAATATAATTTGTTTAAGTTTTTCTTTAATTCCGCATTGTCTCGCGGCAGCTGGAGATGAATAGTGTAGGTTTCCCCTCACGCCTCGGCTTGGATGGGTTTTCTGGGTCGAGGTGTGACAAGCAGTGTCGACTTATTTGCCGGTCGATAATGTGTGATGAGAGAGATAGGACCTGGTGATGTTTTCATCAGAGAAAGAGGTCACCGAGGAGTTTTTGGGGAGCTGGAAATGAGCTTCAAAGGCTGCGGCGACAAAAGCGACTGAGAGAGAGCGAACGAGTCGGAGGTGGGTGACCGGTGACGGCAGTAGATCGCAAGAGAAGGGCGGCGATGGCGAAAGTGAAGAGGGGTGTGGGCCTTATGGCTTTTTAAACCTTTGAATATGGGTTTTAAAACCCGAAACTCGTAACCCGCTTAAATATAAAACATCCATCATCAAACCCTAAAACCTACTCTCCTACCTTTCACTATCGCCGACCTCTCCTCCTTCTCCTTCCTCCATCCTTTTCTCCCCCACTTCTCTCTTTTTTCCCTCTCTCCCCCCCTTTCCTCTCCCTCCTCTCTTCTTTCCTCCTCTTCGTCTCTTTTTTCCCTCCTTTATAGATCTCATCGAATGTGCCGATCGGAACCACCCAGTTGCCGCCCCGCAACTTCCAATGCCGACCGGCATCGTCTGATGCCGGTCGGCTCAAGGGCGAATAGTTCAGAGCCACCCAGATTTTGAGCTGATGGGCTACCGGCTTGATATTTTCCGGCTGGCACCAAGGTTGCCGATCGGCAAGGAAATCCTTGGATAGGGCCAAGGGCATAGTTGTTAAGAGACAAAGGATTTTGGCATGAGATGAAACGGAAATACAAAACATACATTATATACGTGCTGAGAAGAAACTCTATACACGCGTAGAAACTCGCACAACCACGCGTAGAAAATCTTTGTATGTGTGGTTGTGCGAGTTTATATGCGTGGTAAGAAGAAGCTCTATACACGCGTAGAAACTCGCACAATCAAGCATACAAAGATTTTCTATGCGTGGTTATGTGAGTTTCTACGCGTGTATAGAGTTATACTCTATATATAAGTATACCAACCACGCGTAGAAACTCACACAACAACCCGTAAAAGCTCTTATGTGTGGTTGTCCTTTTTTCCCCAGCCCAGCTAACCCATCTCCTCTCTGCGAGCGTCATGTGCGAGCATGCGAAGGTGAAGTTGAGGAGAGAGATCGGTGTTCTCGAAGGAAGCAAGAGATGTCGTCCTCCATGAAGGAGCCGACCAATGAGGTTGTTGTCATCATAGGCGTAGGAGAACGGGGGGGCAGTGGTAGGAGGAGGAGAAGCAAGAGGAGGTTTCCAAGTCGCCCATAGGACAGCCGGCGATGGCACAAAGGTCGGAGGAGGGGAGGGAGGAGTGGGCGGCGGAGCAAGATGGGTGGTCACAGGGGATGGGTATAGAGTTTAAGGGCGGCGAAGGAGGTGAGGAGATGGTGGTGTTGGGCGCGACGGAGAGGGAGAGGGTGTAGTCACTGCCGGAGGATAGGGGGAGGGAAACTTGGGTTTGGACCAATGATTACACTACTCCTAGGAGAACAATTCCAAATATACAAATACGACAGCTACTTACTTTCATTGACGTCGTAACTGGTAGACTACAACTTCGCCGGAAAATTTGATTACAACTTATGCTAGAGTAAAACAAGATCCAATGCAAGAGTTCATGCAATTGCTGGGGGGGGGGGGGGGGGGGGGGTCTTCTTTCTCCTTTCTTCTGTCTCTTTATATCTTGATAGATTTCTTCCACGTGTCACTGGTAGAGTCATTCCCGCCTTGGCATCTTCTTGATGATCATGCAATGGTGGTTCGTTTTCCAAGCGACAGAGTGGGACATCATGTGTTCTGTCATGGGGTCCGATGAAATCCCATTTTCTCAGGTTCTTCTCCACATCTCCTGATATAGCGGCGATTGGTTGTACTTCGTGGTATTATCTCCGTCTCCGACGGTTGACTCAAGTCAAGGTGCCCCGAGTGGCTCTTGATGTTATATTAGTATCTACTGTGTTCATGTACTTAACCTCACTTATGCCTTAGTGGTCAACGCCTTTAAGGTTTTTTTTTTCCTTATATCCTTTTCGTCGATTGCGAGGTGTTGATGTGTTAAATTCGTCGATGAGTGCGTTGACGTGTTACTTTCGTCGATGATTGTTTGCCTCTATCGACAGTCATCCGGTAGTCTTATAGACATGTTGGCGTGTTGGTTTTTGCCATTGGAATTAAATTCATCTGTCTTGTCTTATTAATGACGATGTATTCAAAACCTCTTTCTCCCACGCGGGTGAGATCTTCTCTGTTCATTTCATGATTGGACAACATCATCAGTACATTGAAGCGGTGTGGTGTTCTTCTACTTCATCTCAACCATTGAAGGGATTCTTACTCATTCATTTGACCGTTGCAATTATGCGGGTCCCAGTTAATGATATGGGTCGATGCGATGGTTCTCTTCTTAGTAATTTTGATCGGTAACAACAGGTCGCTATAGGTTGGCTCGACAGTTCTCCTCTTGGGATTTTAACCGGTAACAGGGGTCGTTATGAGTTGGCTCGACGGTTCTTCTCTTGGGATTTTAACAGTAACAGACTGTATAATAGGATGGGAAATGCGGGGGTATTATGGTCCTTTCAGTGGCTTGAGGGTGGGGCATCATTGTGAAAAGGGTGCGGCTATCCGCACAACGAATTGGACTTAACACACCACATCCCAGATTTTTTGAAAAAAAAAATTAAAAAACCAAAAAAACCCTAAACCACCCCCGTCCTCTACCTCCCCTCTCTCCCCCATCCCACCCTCACCTCCTCCACCACCCC